>CAUYQG010177194.1:0-15067 GCA_963574415.1 Tarsius wallacei
GATCTCAATTTCTTCTTGTTTCAACGTGGCGTGGTGGTGTGAAGTCCGAAGGTCCATCCTTTCCTATAGGTTTTCAAATTTGTTTCCATAAAAGTGTACATAGTAGTCTCTGATAATCTATTGTATTTCTTCAGGGTCGGATGTGACTTCATGTTTTCTGTCTCTGATTGTGTTTATTTGGGCTTTTTCTCTCTTTTTCTTGGTCAAGCTAGCTAGGGTATCATCAATCTTGTTTATCCTTTCAAAGAGCCAGCCTTTTATTTTGTTGACTTTTTTTTGTATTATCTTTTTGTCTTCTATGTCCCAGATTTGTACTTTTATTTTGGTGATCTGGATTATTCTGCTGAAGTTAGGGTTTTGATGGTCTTGCTTTTCCAGCTTCCTTAGGTGACTTGTTAGACTGTTATCTTGTGATCTTTCCATTTTCTTCATGTGCGATTGTAGAGATATGAATTCCCCCTTGCTAGTGCATTCATGGCATCCCAGAGATTTTGGTAAGATGTTTCTTCATTTTCCTGTGTTTCCAGGTATCTTTTAATCTCTGTTTTGATTTCCATGCTGACCCAGGAGTTGCTTAGCATCATGCTGCTTAGTGTTCATGTTTTTGTGGGTTTGGTGGGAACGTTGTTTGTGTTGATATCTACTTTTATTCCACTGTGATCTGAGAAGGTGCATGGCAAAATTTCAATCTTATGAAATGTGTTTATGTTTGATTTATGGCCAAGGATTTGGTCTGTCTTAGAGTACATTCCATGCAGTGATGAGTAAAATGTATATTCTATTGTCATTGAATGGAGTGTTCTGTAGGTATCAATTAAGTTCATTTGGTCAAGAGTCACACTGAGGTTCCACATCTCCTTGCTGATTTTTTGTCCTCCTGATCTGTCTAGGGTTGTGAGTGGGGTATTTAAGTCCCCAGCTATGATAATGTTAGAGTCAATATCTTTTTTAAGTTTGCCTGGAAGCTGCTTTATGAAAGTTGGTGCTCCTATGTTGGGTGCATATATGTTTAGGATGGTTATTTCTTGTTGACTGATTAAACCTTTTATCATTATGTAGTGACCTTCTGTATCTTTTTAAATTTTTGATAGTTTAAAGGGTATTTTGTCTGATATTAAGATTGCAACTACAGCTTTCTTTTGTGTTCTGTTTGCCTGAAATTTTACTTACCATCCTCTTACTTTGAGTCTGTGAGTGTTGTTTCTGGTGAGATAAGTCTCTTGGAGACAATATATTGTTGTCTCATGATATTCTATCCATTTTGCCATTCTATGTCTTTTCAGTGGTGCATTTAGTCCATTCATATTCAGGCTAAGTATTAAAATGTGAGAGTTTATCCCTGTCATAAGGTCTTATAGATTGTTGCTGTTTCTGTTTGTTGTCTTTCTTTTGATTTTTGGGTTGATTCATGTGTGTTTTCAATGTTTTCCTGAATTCTTGTGAAGATATTGTCGTTCTTTTTTCCTTTTCTTCTGTGTTTAATACTTTCTTAAGTGTTTCTTGTAGAAGTTGTCTAGAGGCAGAGTAAGTTCTTAGGGATTGAATGTCTGGGAAAGATTTTACTTCTCCCTCGCTGATGAAGTTTAGCTCAGCTGGGTAGGTTATTCTTGGTCAAAATTGTTTATCTTTGAAAACTTTGAAGATTGGGTGCCACACTCTGCTAACCTAAAGTGTTTCTGTAGATAAATCTGCTGCTATGCTCATTGGTCTTCCTCCGTAGGTAGTCTGACCTTTTTCTCTTGCTGTCTTTAGGGTTAGTTCTATATTTTGGTTCTCAAGGTCTGAGATTCTTTCTTCTGCTTGGCTAATTCTGCTTTCCATGCTTCTTAGTCTGTTATTTATTTCAAGCACAGTATTCTTTACTGTTGCTATCTCAGTTATCAACTCCTTTCTATTTTCCTTTTGTCCCTCCTCAATTCTTTTTATTCTCTCTATTAATGTCTTGATGTCTGGGTTTGTAGTATGTGATCTGTCATTCTGGGGGCTCTTCATTTTTTGTGTTCCTAAGTCTGTGTGAGACCCATATTCATCTTTTGGTTTTTCTTCATTTGTGTAGATTTTCCTCCCCAATTACACCCCCCTTTCTTTAATTCTGTTTTTCAGGGGTGGCGGGTTTGCTTTTACTTCTGTTTGCTCAATTTCCTATTCTTCCTTATGCGAATCCTCTAGCTTTGTTCAATTCTGAGGCTGAACCATGGGTTGGGGGATATACTTTTTGGCAGTTTTGAGATATTATTGAGGGGGGAGCTGTGATTCAAAATCTATCTGCAGATCCCAATATCCACTGACAGGTGTGTGGGTACCCTGGAACCCCCTTCCCACTGCCTTGCAATCTGTCCATGCAGTGGGGGTGTAAATTTGCTCCCTGAAGGCAGAATGAGGTAAGAAAAAGGAGAACGATGGAACAGAGAAGGAGGGGGGGTAAGAGGAAGATGGAGAGAGAGAAAAGTAAGAGGATAACAGACAAACATACTGACTAACAAATGAAAAGAGACACAAAGAGTAAAAAAAACTAATTCATACAGGCAATCATACAAACACACAAGCCAACCAACCACCCTATTGATATACAATTCCCCTACGCTAACAGGAGTTCTAAAGGAGACATCAGTAAAATAATAGAAACAAGGCAAGTACAAAAACATTATCAAAAACAGAGATAAGAGAGAAAAAAGAGACAAAAAAGTAAAACATAAAACAAAAATGAGCAAAACAAACAAAGAATAAAAATTTTAAAAGGTAAAAACAATGAATCAAGCTTGCTCTGAGATCATTCCTGTGAGCCCAACATCCTTTGAACTCTGATCTCTAGATCTCATCGCAGGTTGGTAGGGTTGCTCACAGCTAGAGTCAGATGTCCCAGACCTGCTGTGGAAGGATCAGCTCTGGACTCAGTTGGCTTGCTGCCTTTCAGGTCTGCCACTCAGATCCTACCTGTCTGTGTTCTAGCATGGGAGAGGGGCTTCTGTCTCTCTCCATTTGATGAGATTATCTTAGGTCCCAAGTTGGAGGCTGGGCAGAACTGTGCAGAGCTGGGCAGGGCAAACCAAGTCTCTGCCTGGTCCTGGGACAGAGAAAATGGCTGTGGTGGGCACCTCTTTACCAGGCATGGCCTCCTCTCTGGCCCTCCCCAATCCTCTCTCTCCACCAATCTGACTCTGGGCTTCAGCTGATCTCTGGTCCCGCTACTGTGTGGTGGCTTGGGGTGGGGGAGGGAGCCGGAAATTCTGCGGGACTGGGAGCCCAAGGGTCATGCCACAGTGCAGTGTGTGGAACTGGCTGCAGCAGCCACTTTTTGCAGTGACTTTCCCAGTACGACTTATCCCGTTGCCATCTTGACCCTTAGTCCTGTGTTACATTTCAAAGTTGAATTTAATTATGGTAGAAATGCATAATATGACATTTGCTCAACACTGCTTCCACCATTTTCTTTGACTGTCCTGCCTGTTGCATGGTGATGCCATCATTCATTTGATTAATGCCATCATTTGAGCAAGCATCATACTTAAAATTGAACCCCCATATATATACTATCAACTTCATGTCTTCTCAAAACATTTTTAATATTCTGTCATTAATTGAAATAAGTGAGTGTGAAGTTGGGATTGAATGAAGAAAAATCAGGATTATATTTACAGTTTCCATACCACAGAATTTTTTGTGACATTATTTCTTTGGCTAATGGAAGAAAATTTTGTACTCTTAACTCTAATTAGAAAATATCTTTCTGTAATAAAAAGAGTTAGATTTCAGCAGGACAGAGACTACTAACATTCTAGATAGGAAGACTGGGCAACTGTCATGTTCATTCTAGCCAATACCTACACCAATATGAACATGCAAATACTAGAAAACCTACATTTAGCAACAGAACTATACTTACTTGGTAGCCAAGGTACTTTGAACAGCTGCAATGCAAATACCATGAACCTTCTGGAAGAAATTAAGGAGGAAAGCAGCAAATCCAAAAACTGAATGATGTGGGACAAAAACAGCTGAGCACAGAGAGATCACATTACCTTCTTTTTTATTAAATTTGTCCAAGCTGCTTGAATGAATTCAGAATCTCACTTCATGTAAATTATATCTCAATCAAAATTATTTAAAGAAAAATAGATTTCTGTCATCTCTTCCATATGGAGTCCAGAGGAAACAGAATAGTGCAGCTTGCCTTCTCCAAAAGCAACCTTAGCAAATCCTGCCCATATCATCATGCTGAAGAGATCCTGCACCCAGAGTTCACAAAACTAGGGTTGAAACCATCTACGCATGTGTTCTTTCTAAAATCACATGATCAATTCAATTACAAGTTGCAACATAATACAGACATCTCATGCTAAATTATTGAAAACTACTTA
Organism: Tarsius wallacei; assembly: GCA_963574415.1. Classification (NCBI taxonomy): domain Eukaryota; kingdom Metazoa; phylum Chordata; class Mammalia; order Primates; family Tarsiidae; genus Tarsius; species Tarsius wallacei. Next base: position 4,359 of record CAUYQG010177194.1, read on the forward strand.
AATGATCACTGAACTAACTGGTCATTAAAGCTCACTGTACCTAGCATATTCAGCAAGCACAACTTGAGAAATGTAATTCAGAATTAATTTTATTTTTGTTTATTTTAACCTGCTTCAGGGATTGACATAAATTACTTTTTGTCTCACCTTTAAGTAACAAAAGTCCCATTGTACCTTCCAGGTACAAACATAGTCTCAATTGACTTTCCCTCTCCACATTGGAACTGGCTATATGTGGAAACACATGATTCCAAAGCAATTCTTGCTTATTTAATTATTTGCATGTACCTCTAACCCAACTGAGTGGTTGACCTTGGATAAAGGGGTCAGAAAGTTTTTTCTTTTTTTAGTTAATATTTTTATTTTAAAGATGTGGGGTACAACTCAGGGTTAGGTACATAAGTGGTCAACTTCCAGGTAACGTTTGGGTACCCTTATTAATGTCATGTGCCCCCCCCCCCCCCCGACTAAGTGGTTTATCACAGAAGCAAAGATCTGAGAACTACTACTTACTTGTAAGTGGACCCTGAACATTTATCATAATACTATAAGAAATGGATTGGCAGTAGTGGGAAAATATATTCTTTCTTACTAGTCCTTTCATAAGATGGCTTCACAGGCTTCCAAATTCCAGAACTCCAGCAAAGATGATTCTTTCATGGGGAACTACGATGATACAATGGCCTGTGTGTGTGTGTGTGTGTGTGTGTGTATCTGTCCTGCTATTCTTTCCAACTACCTTTCCTAGGAATTCTATTTATCTGGTACCACATTCCCCTCAGTTAGGTCCCAACATACTTGTAGGCAGTTCCCTGTACCAACTTTCACATGGCTGTCCATGGGTTTTGTCCCTCTCTACAGCACTTACATCTGTGGACCCCACACATATTTGAAGGGCAAGACAATCCCAATTGAACCACCTATTTTACACCCAAATGTTAGTGAAAACGCCATTTTGATCTCTCAGATTTGTCATGTGTAAGTCAGACATGAGCGCTCTGCATGCCCAAACTACAGAACCAAACTTTTAGTGGTCTCATTGAAATTCCTTTTTCTAGAACAAAAGTGAGTGAAAAAAAACTGAAACAAACAAACAAACAAAAGTCTCTCATCCCTCTCTTCAGTTCTTTAGTGGGTGGTACTAAGACTTGGGCACAGCAATATCACATTCTGTAAAGATATGCTTTATATAATTAGACTTCCAATTTATGCTGCCTATTATTTAGTATCTTCTTCGGGGGTGTATAGCCTTTGAGATGGTTCTTATCCAATTTCTTTGAAATTCCCTTTAAAGTTTCACATTATTTTAAATTTTGGTACCTTGCTCTTAACTTTTCATTAATATCCTTTCTTAAGGCATTGATATTGATACACTCATCTGAAAATGCAACTATTCTACATCTAGTATGCTCTCACATTTAATTTGTAATTTTATACAAAAAGAAACCCATTAACACGACTTTTCTTAGCATTAAGAAAGTTTCAGGCATGTGCAAGGCTATTAGGCTTAGGCTCTGACAAGCTGGATCTTAGAAACAACTTTGCAGTCCAGCTTATGTTCTTTAATTGCACCTATCCTCAGGGATGCATTTTGCTGATCCTTCATAGTCTTCTCATTGTTGTAGCATTCAGACTACTTCCAATTCTGTGCTTTTCTACTCAACACAGCATTACACAAAGTAGAAGTGAGATGATTTGGGGTGTAAATGTAGACCTATTATTTCACCTTATGCCTGGAAACTTCTCTTCAGAAAATTCTCTTGTAGTTAAGTTGTGTCATCCACTTCCAGTAAGAAGCCAAGAGCTGGCTACATCTGCAGGCTTTGCAGTGTTAGTCTGCTCTTTGCTACAAATAAGAGACACAAAGGGTTCCTAATGGTTGGTCCATCACAAGGTTATTGAACACCAAGTATCAGTAATGCAACCACACAGTGATATGATTTTTTAAAATTGAGATCCAATCTCTAAGCTTAAAGACATTTACATTCTAGTGTAAATTGAGAGAGATATAGAAACAAATTGCAGTAAAATGTGGTGAGTGCTATAACACAGGTATGAATAGAATTCAATGGGAGTGAGAAAGTAGAGGAACTCCTAGTGCCTGGAACAGAGAAAGCAGCACATTATTTACTAGACTGAAGAAAGAATGAAACAGTCAATCCAGTCTTTTGAGAGTGAAATGACTTAACTGTGGTTAGGTCATTTCAGTTTCTATACATTTGAAACAGAGACTGCATCCAAAATGTTTGTTATAGACTATTAATGTATTTTATTTAAAAGCATAAAACATATGCCATGCCATTTTAAGAATTTATAAAAATAATATAAATTGATTCAACAAACACAGTTCTTTTTTACAAGTTGTTATTTCTCTTGAAGCATCTTATATCCTTTGAACTACTTTGTGGTTTTGTATGCATAACTAGATGCAGTGCATTCTGGCATCCTAGCTTGCTGTTACTTTTAATTTTAGGTCTCTGAATTTATTTATCATATCACTAAAGTACATTGGACTTGCTCTTTTTTGACTCTGGTTCCATTAATAAGCTCTTCTTCTCTGACAATTAGATACCAATATCAGCTGCCTTCCCCAGAAAAACTTCCTGTTCTCTGAATGCTGGGGTTATGATAGCGATTTCTCCAGAAAAAAAATATAAAATATCTCTTCTAAAGTAGCAATATTTGAAGTTAGTGTAGGAAGTGACCATAAGTTAATACCTTTTAAAATATTTTTGCGTATCAGTGATCAGGTTGAAATTTTCAAAGTTAAAAAACTATTAGCTCATAAAAACTTGATGGATAGAAATAGTGTATAGATAGGGCAACTCCCTCAGGTCCCCTTCCACTGTGGGAGCTTTTCTGTCCTCTTAATAAATCCTGTTTTTTTTTTTAAAGAAATAGTTTATAGATAAAAGAGTGAACATTGATCATTTCTCTTATATTTTGAATAATAATCTTCTAATAACACAAGATATATTTTTCTTCTCAAAGTTGTAAGTGTTCTAAGACACTGAATTCTTGTTTGATAAGGATAAATACCAAACATATTTCAAGGTGGAGACCATGATCTGAAATACTACATGAACTCTTATCACTAAAAAGATTTATAAAACATCTGATTGCATATAAATGATCTGCAATATAAATAAAAGGAAGCAAAGACATCAGTCATAGATGATATAAATAATATGTCCTAGTAGCTAATCACAATTTCTTGGCCTTGAGTTTATTGATATAGGTCATCTCTAGACATCATAAAGTAAAATTTATAAGTCATGCCAACAGATAGGCTTACTCAACATTCATTCACTCGTTTAGCAAATGTACTGAACAGTGTACCTGGGTAATGGGAAAAAATATGAATAAGCCTGAATTATCTTTTAAAAATGTTTAGCATCCACAGGCATTCAAATACTTGTTTCATGAAACATTAAAACTGCTCCTTTACATTGATGATAAAGTACTGGGGAACACATGGGAGAAGCTGGCTCTTTGCTCTACTGTGAACAAGAGGAGAAATAATTTTAATAACTTTGCCTTAGAAATGCCTTTCAAAGCATGATGCTTGGCCACAGAAGAAGATGAGCTTTACACGACTAATAAGTTTGAGGGAAGTGCACCTACTCATGTAGCTCAGGCGAAAACAACTGGACATATATCAAAATCTCACATGGCGGGGCTTCTGCCAAGGTGGTCGCAGAGTCGGTCAGAGTGCATGAGTTTCCACGTGCATGAGTGGATGTAGGGGACAAATATGCCTGCAAGTGTGTCAGCAAGTGGGTGTACGAGTGTCTGGCTGAGCGATGATGTGGGAACAAGTGGCCTGAACTCTCCCGCTAAAGTGGCTGCTCTGTTGGGCAACTTGATTCCTAGCGCAACCCACAGTCCAGAAGCAAGCATCATCTCGACAAGCAAAGCCAAAGAAAGCAGTGAAAAGCATCCACTGCTGGTGCTGCCCAACACCCACAACCTTCAGTGCCAAATCAGACATTGCCAGCAGGAACCATGGAGAAAATACACTAGAGAAACCAGCTGCAAAATCCCAACAGAAAATGGAATCCAGGGAGGCTCCTATCACATTGTTCCTTGTGCCAGAGTGGATAAAGGCTCTGGCCTGCCCACTTGAACAGCGAAGCTGCTACCTGAGACTGAGGGGTGAATCCAGCACCTCTCTGAGGTACATCACTGCTGATGTACCTCAAAAGAGGATATCCCAGGTGCATTATCCCCAGAGGAACAGGCCTGCCAAGGAGACCTAGGAACCCCATCTCCTTAGCTGAATCATTTGTGAGTCTATGGCTACAACTGGTGACAAAGAACCCAGACTGCAGCAGATTAGTGGCAGTGAGTTTTGAAGTCCCAGCTCCATTTTTTTTCTTTTTTGGGTGTATCAGAGTCTCACTCTGCCACCCAGACTGGAGTGAAGTGGCACCATCACGGCCTCTGCAGTCTCAGCCCACTGGGTTCAGGCAATCCTTGTACTTCTGCCTCACAAGTAGCTGGAAATGCAGGCACGTGCCACCATGTTGTGGGGATGCGATCTTGCCAGGTCCCCAGACTGGTCTTGTAATCCTGGACTTAAGCAGTTCTCTCACCTCTGCCTCCCAGGGTGTGTGATTGAAGGCATGAGCTGCCACCCCCAACCTGCTCAGCTCATTTTTCCCAGAAATTTGTGAGATATATGAGCCTGGTGGGGAGCCAGGTGGGGACTGTTGAACACATGGAGAGAGCTAAATACAGGTGGATCAGTTGGGGGTGATTCACATCCTCCCCATCCACTGCAAGGTGAGCAAGGGGACAGATCTAGAGAAACTTCCTTCCTTCTGCCATGATCCAAGATCAGAAGTACTTGGAGCATGCCTACAAGGAACTTGAAGCTTCAGAAACTGCCACATGAGGGCACTCAAGGATTACATTAATTTTTGTTTGTTTTATTCCTTCTCCTTCTATTTTTTTTCACACAAGGGCTTATATGAGTGTGAAAATCCCCTCATGTTTTTTTTTCCCCTTTTGTTTCTTTTTTCCCCAATTCTTTACTGGTTTGTTTATCTGTTTGTTGCTTTGATTCTCCTTCTCTTCTTTGCTCTCTTCATTGTCATTTCTTCCCCCCTTTGTCTTTCTTTTCCCTTGTGTTATTTTGTACCATTGTATCCATTGCATGGACATACTGTAAGGCAATGAGAACAGGGTGCCTGGGGGCCCACACCCCAATCAGCAAACGTTTCAAATTTTAGCACTCCCAACACACCTTATTCAAATCCCAAAGCTGCAAAAGGACAGCACAGCTTCTCACCCCAAACCTGGCTTCAAAATCAAACAATTCTGGAGACCTTCACAAAGGAAGAACAGGGGGCTGAGCAAAATGAAGCAAAAACTATTCCCTCCTCACTGAGCAACAGAAGTAAAGAGAAAAAGAAAAATCTATCACATATGAAACACAATCAAAGAAAATCACAGGTACCCCAAAAAGGATAATGCACAAGAATACAAACGTTGGAACTCAATAAATGAAGAGCACCCAGATTGACTGGTGTCAGGCTACAAATGATATCCTCACATATCAAGGAATGGTTAGCAAAGATGAATAAGAACCAAGAAAAGTAAGAAAAAAAAAAGAATTAATTACTGACATGCACACTATAAAATAAATAATAAATGAAATAAATAATAAACTGACAAGCATAGAAAGCATTATTAAATAGTTAGAAGAAAGAATCTCAGAGCTTGAAGACCAAAATATGGAACTAACCTAAACTGTTAAAAACAAAGATGGAAGCTTAAAAGACAGAACAAAGACCGAATTTATGACTCATTAGTATCTCTGAAGTAGAAAAGGATAATGATAGCAATCAAGGACAAACATTCCACAAAGTTATCCAAAAAAACTTTTTACATCTCACAAGAGATGTAACCCATCCAAACATAGGAGATTCCTTTGGAGAACCTCTACAAGGCACCAAATGAGAAGAACAACTCCTAGACACATAGTGATTTGCTTACAAAGTAGGTATAAAAGAAAAAATGCTAAAGGAAAAAAGAGGGAAAGGTCAGACTATCTGTCTGGCAAGACCAATTAGAATAGCAGCATACTTATTTACAGAAGCACTACAGGCTAGAAAAGACTGGAATCCAATCTTCAAAGTTCTCAAAGATAAACAATTCCAACCAAGAATTTCCTTCCCAGTTAGGCTAAGCTTCATCAGTGATGGAGAATTAAAATCCTCCCCAGACATTCAATCCCTATGAGTCTATGTTGCCTCCAGACCAGCTCTACAAGAGGTGCTTAAGAAAGTGTAAAGCACAGAAGACAGAAAAAAAAAAAAAAGAATGACCATGCTTTTCCCAAGAATCCAGGTAAACAAAACCAACACAGCATGCATCATGACAGCAAAATCAAAATCAAAAACATACTACATCACAAAAATCAAAAGAAAATCAACAAACAAATTAACAAACCAACAAACAACAATAGTAACAGTAAAAACTCTATGAGAACCTCATGACAAGGATAAACTCTCACATCTCTATAGTCAGCCTGAACATGAATGGACTCAATGCAATACTGAAAACATGTAGAATGGCAAACAGGATAAAAAACAAGGACCCATCAATTTGCTGTCTCCAGGAGGTACATCTCACTGTAATAAACACTCATACACTCAAAGTTAGCAGAAGGAAAATAAATTTTCAGGCAAATGGAACACAAAAGAAAGCAGGAGTTTTAATCTTAATATCAGACAAAATATCATTTAAGTTATCAAAACCCTAAAAAGATACTGGATGACAGTATATAATGATAAATGATTCAATCCACCAACAAGAAATATTCATCCTAAACTTATACGCACCCAACACAGGAGCACCAGCTTTTATAAAACAGCTACTGAGTAAACTAAAAAAAGGTACTGACTCTAACACTCTCATAGCTGGGGACTTAAATAGCCCACTAACAATCCTAGAGAGATCTTTGAGGCAAAAAATCAATAAGAAGATCTGGAATCTCAACCTGATGGTTGACAAAATGGACTTAATTGATATTTACAGAACACGCCACCCAACAACCAGGGAATATGCTGTCTACTCATTACCACATGGAATATACTTCAAGATTGACCACATCCTTGGCTGTAAATCAAGCATAAACAAATTTCATAAGATTGAAATACTGCTATGCACCTTCATTCAGACCACAGTGGAATAAAAACCACTATCAATACCAACAACATTTCCCCAAACACCACAAAGACATGGACACTAAATAGCATGATGCTGAACAACTCCTGGATCAACACAGAAAACAAAGCAGAAATTAAAAGATTTTTGGAAACATCAAAATTAAGACACATTTTACCAAAACTTCTAGGATGCCATGAAAACAGAGCTATGAGGGAAATTTATATCTCTATGAAAACACATCAAGAAAACAGAAAGATCACAAATTAATAGTCTTACAAATAACCTAAGAGAACTGGAAAGACTAGACCACAAAAACACTAACTTCAGAAGAATCCAGGTCATCAAAGTAAAAAACCAAATAAGGAACATAGAAGAAAAAAAAGTCACAGAAAAAATTAACAAAGCAAAGAAATGATTATTTGAAAGGACAAACAAGATTGATGGACCCTCTAGCCAGATTGACCAAGAAAAAGAGATAAAACACAATCAGAAATACAAACGATCAATTCACAACTTACTACAAAGAAACGCAAGATTATGAGAGATTACTATGCAACCTGTATGGAAACAAACTTGAAAGCCTAAATGAAATGGAGGAATTTCTGATATCACACAACCTCCCATGATTGAAACAAGAAGACACTGATACCCTAACAAATAAATAACAACCCAGGAAATTGACTCTGTCATAAGAAAACTATTTACAAAAAAAGCCCTAGACCAGATGGCTTTCCAGAAGAATTCCACAAAACATACAAGGACAGCTGATATCAATCTTATTGAAAGTATTCCAGGCAATAAAGAAAGATAGAACACTCCTTAAATCATTTTATGATGCTAATGTCATACTGATACCCAAACAATTTTCCAACAAAGAAAGAGAAATACAGGCTAATGTCTATATATGAGCATAGATGCAAAAATACTCAAAAATATTCTAGCAAATCAGATACAACAACACATCTCAAAAATCATCCACCATGACCAAGTAGTCTTCATCCCCAGGATGCAGGGCTGGTACACAATTAGCAAGACCATAAATGTAATTAAATACATCAACAGATGTAAAAACAAGAACCACATAATTACATAATTGGATGCAGAAAAAACTTTCAATAAAATCCAGCATCCCTTCTTGATAAAAACCCTTGAACATCTAGGCTAGAGGGAACATACCTCAAAATAGTAAGAGCCATCTATGATAAACCCTTACCCAGCATAGTGCTAAACAAACAGAAACTAGAAGCATTTTCTTTGAAAACCAAAACAAGACAAGGATGCCCACTCTCACTGCTCCTTTTCAACATAGTGTTGGAAGTCTTAGATAGAGCAATCAGATTAAAAAAGGAAATCAAGGTATCCAAATAAGAAAAGAGGAAGCTAAGCTATCCTTCTTTGCTGATAATATTACCGTATACCTTGAAAACCCAAGAGAATCTGTCAAAAACTTCCTTGCATTGAAAAAGAACTTTGCAAAGTCTCAGGGTACAGAATAATCATGCAAAAGAGTCAAATTCTTATACACCAATAAGAAACAGGCAGAGAAGCAAATAAAAAGCACAGTTCCATTCACAATAGTCACCAAAAAGTAATAATACTAATAAAAGAGAAAGAGAGAAATATCTCAGCCTCTTTCTAAGCAGAGAAGTGAAAGAACTTTACACAAAAACTACAAAATATTGCTCAAAGAAATCAAGGGAGACACAAACAAATGAAAAAGTATTCCATGCCCATGGATTAAAAGAATCAGCATTGTTAAGCTATCCATCCTACCAAAAGCAATCTACAGATTCAATGTGTTACCCATGAAATTGCCAACATCATTCTTCTAGGACCTGAAAATGACAATACAGAAATTCGCATGGAAACATAAAAGACCATGAATAGCCAAAGCAATCCTTTGCAAAAAAACAAAGTGAGAAGAAACACACTTCCAGACTTTAAACTTTACTATAAGGCTACAATATTCAAAACAGCCTTGTATTGGTACAAGAACAGGGAAATAAGACCACTGGAACAGAATAGACAGCCCAGAAGCAAAACCTCAAATTCTCAACCAATTCCTCTTTCACAAAGCCCTCACCAACAACCACTGGGGAAAGGACAGTAAATGGTGCTGGGAAATCTGGCTAACCACATACAGAAGTTTACATTGAGACAGAATCCCCACCTATCATCATCAATAAAAATCAACACTAAATAGATTAAAGACCTAAATTTAAAACCTAAAACAGTAAAAATCTTAAAAAACACAGGAGACACCTTAAAAGAAATTGCAATAGGCAAATAATTCCTGATCAAAATCACAAATACCCACGCCATAAAAGATAAGATAGACAAGCAAGAACTCATCAAACTGAAAAGCTTCTGTTAAGAGAGTGGAGGGATAGCCCACAGAATGGAAAAAAAATATTTGACAACTGTATATCCAACAAAGACCTAATATCCATGATGTACAAGGAACTCAAACATGCCAAAAAGAAAAAAAAAATGAACAGCCCTAGACCTAAGTGTAAAAGCTCAAACTGTAAGAATCTTAGAAAATGCAGGAGACATCCTTATGGAAATAGGAACTGGCAACCAATTCCTGATCAGAACCCTAAGTGCCCATACCGTAAGAACTAAGATAGACAAGTGGGACCTCATCAAACTGACAAGCTTCTGCAAAGCAAAAGAAACCATCAAGAGAGCAGGGATACAGCCCACAGAATGGAAAAAAAGTATTTGCCAACTGTATATTTGACAAAGGTCTAACATCTAGGATCTATAAGCAACTCAAATGTGCTGAAAAGAACAGCCCCATTAAAAAGTGGACAAAAGATATGAATAGACATTTCTCAAAAGAAGATATACGGGGAGGGTTTGGGAAAGATGACAGCTGAGCCAGTTGGACTATGTGAGTCCAGGTGTGAGTGAGTGTAGGGAAAATGTGTACATGCTGGTGAGTGACTGGGTGTGTGAGAGCCAACTGAGAGAGCTAGGGAGTTAGTGGCCAGGGCTCTTCTGGTGCAGTAGATGATGCCACAGCTGCTGGTCTTGAACCCTAGAGATTCCCAGAATGCAGAAGTCAAGCGCTATTTTTTTAAATCAACAAAACCCTTCCTGGGAAGAAAATGCTGGGAGAGACTGGCTCAGTGGGGGCTCGTGAGTAAGTGTCCAGGGCCCTGGTGTAACAGATGGTGCTGCAGCTTCTGTGCTTGGTGCCTGGCTCTTCCCAGGTTGCAGAAGCCAAGTGCCTTTTTTTTTTTTTAACGGGCAGAGGTTTTCCTGTGAAGAAGTGGCAGGGAGAAACGACTGCCTCAGGCTCAGCCTCACCACTGCAGCAGGAGAGACTGCCGGCTCCAGGCTTTGCCTCGCCACTTCAGTGCCTGGCGGGGCACTGGCAGCGGGGGCTGCAGGGGGAGTCCAGAGGCAGAGTCCTGTGGAAGAGGACAAGAGAGGCACCCCACCGACATCTTAAAGGTGGAGCAGGAAAGTGCTCTGACTTGCTCACCACGGAACCACAGACCCGATTTTTGTGACTGGCAACCACA
>CAUYQG010177198.1:0-15487 GCA_963574415.1 Tarsius wallacei
TTTTTTTTTTTTTTTTTTTGAGTTGGAGTCTCACTCCATCGCCCAGACTGGAGTGCAGTGGCCGCTCCCGGCCACCGCAGCCTCGACCTGCTGGGCTCCGGCGATCCTTCCGCCTCAGCCTTCCAAGTAGCCGGAACTACAGGCATGCGCTACCACGCCCGGCTAATTTTTTTGATTTATTGTAGAGATGAAGTCTCGCCAAGTTGCCCAGGCGGGTCTCGAACCTGCGGGCTCAGGCAATCCACTCACCTCAGCCTCCCAAAGTGCTGGGATTACAGGCTGAGCCACCAAGCCTGGCTCATTTGTCATTTTAATTCATGTTTTTCCAACAGTAAAATCATCAATTTAAGCCACCGTCTCTTATCACTTATGGCAAATTCTATTAACTATCTATCCTACAATTATTCTGGTTCTCCCATTCTGTGTTAAGGGAAACCTGGTTTTATTTGGGGTAGCTTTGTGCTAAGCTAAAGTTTTATGTCCTTGCACCCTTACAGCTGAGATGGCTATGTTCTTGCTCTGTTCTGGCCTGTGAGAGGGTCCCTAGGGAGGAAACCCTTTCTTGAATAAAAAGACAAAGACTCACAAAGACAGTACTTTTGACTTTGTCCTTATCCAGGATGTGGATGAAATATCTGGGGGGTAGCAGCCTTATTGTGATCCTGAGGACAATGAGGACGGTGGCATGAATACCTTTGAACTGTCTTTCCAGTCTCAGGCTGCCTAACCCCAGACTTCTAATTTGGGGAGAACAAGTAAACCCAAATAAGCCAATGTTATTCAGTATTTCAGCCAACTGTAAATTCTGATAAATCATTCAAGCCCCATAATCCATCAACCTGGGGCCAAAGGAAATATTCCTGTCTGTGATTAGCACCAGTATTTTTCAGAGCAACTCAGAAACTGAGATTTAAGATCTGAGATTCAACTGCGCTGTGGGATTGTGGGTACTAACTAAAGAAAGGTCTAGTCTAAATGAGGCTTCCAGCTCTCTACATTTTTTTGTGCACATTCTGTTTTTTGAAGTTCACTTGCCTAACATTATTAGAATTTTTTTCTTCAAGACAGAGTCTCACTATGTTGCCCAGGCTGGCCTCAAATTCTTGGGCTCAAGTGATCCTCCTGCCTCAGCCTCCCAAGTAGCTGGAATTACAAAAGTGCTCCACCGAACCCAGCTTATTACTGGCTTTTTTATTTTATTTTAGTTTGATAGAAAAAGAAAGTATTGTAGCCCAGTTATAGCAGTGGAAGTAGGAAGAGGCCTGCTGGTTGTTCCTGTTACTTGTATTATAAAACCATTGAAGAAAGTAGCAGTTTGTTCCTAGTCTTTGCTATGTTTCCCCATCAAGAATATCATTAAAACAAGGGGACAGAAAGGGAGTCACAGATAATGAACCTTCCAGAGGTTTACCACTGTCTTAATTATTTGCAAGAGAATCTTTTTCTTAAGCTTAGCTTAGGGCCTGGCACAGTGGACATTCAGCAAATGTTAGACATAGAAAAAAAGAGATGTTGGTTTTATATTGAATAGCAGTGACAGAGGTACATTTTAAATGCTCGTCAGAGGATGAGAGTGATTTAATAAAAATGTCTTTTTCCTGTACTACTGTGTGACCTAATGCCTTGAGTGAGTGGAACTCCATCTAATCTCAAGTGTACAATGATGTGTACCACAAAGCCTTCCACAAATTCATCCCAGTTGACAGCTTACTGGGGATGAACAAAGGAGCCTTCTTCCAACACCAGCAACCACTGGCCCAATATTGAATTTGATGAGCATTATGTGATTAATTATTAATAACAAAATAGCTACCGCTATTTATCATTTTCTGAGGCTGTGCTTTTTTTTTTTTGAGTTGGAGTCTCACTCTGTCGCCCAGACTGGAGTGCAGTGGCCGCTCCCAGCCACCGCTGCCTCAGCCTTCCAAGTAGCTGGAACTACAGGCGCACGCTACCACGCCCGGCTAGTTTTTGATTTATTGTAGAGATGAGGTCTCGCCAAGTTGCCCAGGCGGGTCTTGAACCCGCGGGGTCAGGCAATCCACTCACCTCAGCCTCCCAAAGCGTGGGATTACAGGCTGAGCCACCGAGTCTGGCTAACTTCTTTGTATGCTTATCGCATCTAAGTCTTCCAATAACAACATGCTGCAGGTCCTGGTTCTGTCCCCTTTTTACAGATGAGGAAATTGAGGCTTAAGCAAGTCTCCTAAAGTCAAACAGCCAACACGTGGTCAAGCTGGAACATAAAACCCTGACTATCCCAGGACTATTTAACTCCAGTGTTTTTAGGCATGTTGGAAAGTGTTGACTGGAGTTTGCTAAGTTACTTGTTAAATAGTCTTAAAATACTCTTTATTTTGTGCTTTGGTTTCTCTGCAAAAAAACCCAAAAGGTAATGGTATAAAAGTAGTCAAACTCATCATGAAGACTTTTTTTTTTTTTTTACTTTAATGCAGAAAAAATGATTTCTGACTAAGGGTAATCCCTTTATTGACCTCAGTCTCATGGCACAGCTCTCCCTCAGGTGGGAAGGTGGGTCGAGGTGAATGAGGATGCTCTGCTGGTGTGATTCGCAGTATGTGATGGGCAGAAGAGAGCGAACGCACATGGCACAGAGGGTAGCCATGCACCTTGCAGGCACATCCCTAAGCTGCACAGCTGTGGCAGCCTCAGATGAATCATGACATTTCAGGATCCACACAGAAGCATAGTAGTCCTCTAAAAATTCAAATAAAAGTAAAATAAACCATTAGAATACCTACACTGTATAGCAACCAAGTGCTTGTGAAGTCTGTACATTTTAAGCTTTTTGTTTTTAGAGCTAATACTTTTGTTTACTAGCTACGACAGTCTTAACGTTTTCTATTTAAATGTTTGTCAGTCATAAAATTTCTCTCTAAGCTAAAGCTGTTTATAGAAACTTAGCCAGTGTGTGGGCATATTTCTTAAAAATAGGATATATTTCAAATATATATATTAAAGTTTTTCTGATTCACACTGCTTTATGGTTGGATAGATAGATGGATGGATAGATGGATGGATCACCATACTTAAAGTTTGTTCCCATCTGAGTTTGTTTTTAGAAATGTACTTTGTTATAGAGTCTTAATTAGATAGGTGAGTGAGGTGAAATTTTCGATAATATAAATTCAAAAATGAAAACTGGATCCTAGCCGGGCTCGGTGGCTCAGCTTGTAATCCTGCGCCTTTGGGAGGCTGAGGTGAGTGGATTGTCTGAGCCTGCGGGTTCGAGACCCACCTGGGCAACTTGGCGAGACCTCATCTCTACAATAAATCAAAAAATTAGCCAGTGTGGTAGCGCGCACCTGTAGGTCCAGCTACTTGGAAGGCTGAGGCGGAAGGATCGCCAGAGCCCAGCAGGTCGAGGCTGCGGTGTCTGGGAGCAGCCACTGCACTCCAGTCTGGGCGACAGAGTGACACTCCAACTCAAAAAAAAAAAAAAAGAAAACTGGATCTTGAATTAAAAGGTCTGGATTCCAGTCTGGGCTTTGCTATTCAGTGGCTGTGGCGTCTTGAGAAAGTTTTCTCTGAGCCTCACTCGGTTGTCCATGTGTAAAACGGTAGTTCTTGGGGTTCTTTTGGGGTGAGGAGCAAATAATATCATTATGTCAGCATGCTTTATAATCTTTAAATGCTATACAACTTTTAAAAGTACTGTAATTATCCATGCTTAAAGATGTGACATTGTATATGCCACAGCCAGCAGATGGACTGACCTATTACTATCCTTCATCCATTAACATGACAGCGTTGATTTTGGTCTTCTAAACAACACAAATTTTATTTTTCTTAGCAACACAGATTTATCGAGTTCTTATGATAGACGAGGCCTTACTTCACATCAGAACTCACATGTAGATTTACAACAGCCATTGTTTAACACAGTGACTTATTTTCATAGCATACCAACATTCTGTACCTGTGAATTTTATAGACAACTGAAGTTTATCTCTCTTTCCTCTCTTTCTTTTTTTTTTTTTTTGAGTTGGAGTCTCACTCTTGCCCAGGCTGGAGTGCAGTGGCATGCTCCCGGCCACCGCAGCCTCGACCCGATGAGCTCAGGTGATCCTTCTGCCTCAGCCTTCCAAGTAGCTGGAACTACAGGCGCACACCACCACACCCGACTAATTTTTTGATTTATTGTAGAGATAAGGTTTCGCCAAGGTGCCCAGGCTGTTCTCGAACCTGTGAGTTCAGGAAATCCTCTCACCTTGGCCTCCCAAAGTGCTGGGATTATAGGCATGAGCCACCGTGCCTGGCCTGAGGTTTATTAAGATGCTTTCACCTGCAGGTTACAGAAAAAGCCAGCAAACAATGGCTTAAACCCATGATTTTTCAATGGTTTCATTATCAGTTGATATAGCAGTCAGAGTAACCTTCCCCTGCACCCAATGTTACTTTACTTGAGAAGAGTCTGCAAATGTGATTAAGTTAAGGTTCTTGAGATAGGGCGATTATCCTACATTATCTGGCTGGGATCCATGTAATCACAAGGGTCCTTATGAGAGTGCAGCAGGAGGGTCAAATGCAGAAGAAGGAGATGGGTCAACAGAGCAGAGGTTGGAATGATGTGTTTTGAAGATGCAGGTAGGGATCTGGAGCCAAGGAATGCAGGCAGCCTCTAGAAAAGACAAGGAAACATTCTTCCTGGAGCCTCCAGAAGGAATGCAACCCTGTTAACACCTCAGTTTCAGACTTCTGACCTCCAGAACTATAACAGAATACATTTGTGTCATTTTAAGCCACTAAGTTTACTGTAATTTGTTATAGCAACATTAGGAAACCAGTACAACTGGGAAGTCTGGCATGCACAGAGATAATGTGTTAGTGGAGAGTGTGGGGCTTAGGGAACTGTGTTTAATCTAGTTCTTAGGTGATTCTGTGGCCTTGACTTACATGGACAGTTACAAACATAACCATAAGGCCATTTACTTTCATCTCAGATGTCTATGGGTGGGTGGTCCCGGCATTAGCAATGTGGTCGAGGACCTGGGCCCTACTTGGACCTCTACCCCACCCCCTTAGTGTGTGGGGCTTTTATCCTTAACCTTGTGACATCATGGCCACAAGACAGCTACAGAGAAGAGGTTCCTTCCCTGGGCTCCCAGCAGAGTTCCCCTCACACCTAATTAGCCAGAACTGCATCACCTGGCTGCCTCCAGCTGCACAGGAGTCTGGACAGTGAGAAAACCCGGGTAATATCTGAAAACATTATCCTGTCCTCCTCCTCCTGGGAACCCTCCATACAGCACCTTTCTCTCATCTAGCTGTTGTCATCTGCCTCCAAGATGGCCATTTGGTGTCAGGTCAGGTCCTTGTGTCCCACCAGTGGCTTCTCTTGTTTTGGGGGAAAAAATGAGTTATTTAATCTTTATAATTCCATGGGATGGGGAATAGTTTCCCTTTTGTAGTGAGTATTCGAGATTGAGAAATGTGCCCAAGGATCAAAAGTGAAACGCTCATAAGTGTGAGATCTACCTTTCCTATAAAGCGCAAGCTTTTAACCCATGACATCAACCCAGTGGTTCTCCATTGTTTCTATTGGCAGCACGTTTCCAAATAATAGAATGTTTGGCACACTTGAAGAGAGTGAAAATTCAACACTAAACAAATCACCAATCATTACAATCTAGTCACCTCACTGGAGGATTTTGAGAGAGAAGTGTCGTGACCTGACTATTGTTTCTGTAGGATCACTGGACACTACATTGGGAATGCATAGTTAGGGGTCAAGGGTATTGCAACAATCACTTTCCATCTGATTCAGGATAATAGCCAAAGTCATTGCATTGGCTTCCTCCCTGTCCCTCTCCTCCTTCCACACTCCCCCTCACCCACGCCTCTCCTCCATATTGACCTTCTTGAGCCCACAGGCACAGTCCCCACTCAGGTTCTGTTTGTACTGGCTGTTTTCTCTGCCATGAGATCTCTTCTGCCAGTTAGTTGCTTGGCTTATAGTTCTCCCCTTCTTCGGGTCTTTACTCCAATGTCATCATCTTAGCGAGTCTGCTTTTAATAATCTCTTTAAAATTGCATCCCCACCCCACACATACACACCCAATCTCAGATTCTCCATCCTCTTTCCCTGCTTTATTTTTGCCTTGACACTTAATTTCTAACATACCATATAATTTACTAATTTATTTCGTTTTCCCTCTTTCCCTGCACTGGAATGTAAGGTCCGTAAAAACCCAAATGTTTTCAGATATTACCTGAGGTTTCTTGTTGTCCAGACTTCTGTGCAGCTGGAGGTGGCCAGGTGATGCAGTATTCTGCTTTGCTTATAGCCATATTCCCAGCTCCAATAAATATTTGTGAATGAATACATACCTTATGCATGATTCTTATTAGTTCTATGGGGTAAATTTCTAGAAATGAAATTACCACATTACGAGATATATTTTTTAAAGTCCTTGATACACACGGCCAGGCACAGTAGCTCACGCCTATAATCCCAGCACTTTGGGAGACCGAGGCAAGAGGATTGTCTGAGCCTAGGAGTTTAAGACCAGTATGGGCAATTTGGTGAGACCTCAGCTCTACAATTTAAAAAATTATCCAGGCTTGGTGACATGGGTCTGTAGTCCTATCAGCTTGGAAGATAGAGGCAAAAGGAGTGCCTAAGCCCAGCAGTTTGAGGCTGCAATAGCCGTGATTGTGCCACTGCACTCCAGCCTGGGCGACTGAATGAGACTCCAACTAAAAAAAAAAAAAAGGTCTTGATACACATGACCAAAACCCTGTCCTTCTCAAGGCTGAATCAATTTCTGCTCCCATCAATAGCTATGAGACACCCCTGTCCACTGTAGCCTCACATTGTTAACAGTTTAAAACAACGTTAGCCAGCTTGGTATGTGAACATTATTTTTATTTTAAATTTTTATTGCTTTCATTAAGTGAATTTGTATTTTTTTATGTGTTTCTTCCTTTGGTAATGATTAGCTTATGTCCTTTGTTCATTTTTAAAATTTATTTTTCGTGTTTTCTAATTTAATATTGATGCCTTTCCGTTTGATTCATAAGAACTCTTTTGGTTTTAAGGTTACTAACTCTTTGTTATCTGTGTTGCAAATATTAATGCTAGTTTGACATTTTTCTTTTTTATTATATAGTTTTTTTAAACATAGTCAGTTTTATCTTTATGGTACTTTTGCTTTATGTTTGGAAAGGTCTTATTTCCTATATGATCAATTATTCATCCGTAATTTCTTTTAGTTATGTTATTTTTTTAAATGTTATTCTTTAATCTCTACTGTTTTTATCATTTTTTCTCTAAATAGTAAACCATTCATTGCATATGCCTTCCTTACTTCACTAACAAGAACACATCTTAGAAATACAAGGGGGACCCAAAAAAACGCAAGTATTTATAAAAAATGTTAATCTTACATGTTTAAGCTTCAGTCACCCTCAAAGTAGTCTCCATTTGATGCAATACACCTATCAAGATGCTTTTTCTACTGCTCAAAACAGTTTTTGAACTTGTCCATTTTGATGCCTTTTAGGGCTTCTGCTGTTTTTGTTTTACCGCTTCCACATTGGCAAAACATCCTTTGAGGACTTTTTTCTTTAAATCGGGGAAACAAAAAAAAAGTCACTCAGGGTAAGGTCGGTTGAATAGGGAGGGTGGGGTACGGGGTCATGCTGTTTTGGGTCAAAAACTGCTGAACACAGTTTGGTGTGGGTAGGTGCTCTCATAAATCACCCATCATAAAATGGGCAAACTCATTGACAGAATCTCAAAAAAAAAAAAAATAGCTGAAGCTGCATGCAGCCTCTCACAACAATGCTAGCTGGTGCCAGTGGGTTTCTAGAACACTTACCTAGTGGAGGAAGCCTGTACTGCAAGGGGCCTGCCCGCCAAAAGATAATTCTGGGGTTTTTGGCGGGGTCCCCTCATATACTAAATCTATTTACTAAGGTCTGTTTAAAGTTTTTCAATTCAGATTCATTTCTTTTTCTTTTTTTTTTCTTTTTCTTTTTTGCCAGAATCGAGCTCTTAATTATTGTAACTTTTAATATATTTTGTTATTATTTTTAATTTAATTTTAATTTTCTCATTTGTTGGTTATTCTAAATAAATTGTAGGATTATTATATAAAGTCCAAGAATAGATGGGGAGTTAACTTTCTAAAATGAAAATCAGATCATGTCACTCTCCCATAGAAAATCTTTTAGTGACTCCTGACAACCTTCAGAATATGAGGACCATACTCGTTAGAGTTTTGCTAGACCTGCCCCAGCCAAACTCTCTAGTCTTATGTATTGCTGCTCCTGCCTGAAATTTACACTTCAGGTGTGCACCCACATCATATGCCTTTAATGACCTTGATTAATGACCTTGACTAATTCCTGTTTACCCTAAAATCTATGACCACTTCCTGGCCTGCTTCCATACTGGCCAGGCTCTGTGGCCATTCATGTGTGTCCATTGTCACCCTGCATATGTCTCTGTCACCATGTAACCCACTTAATCACAGTAATGAGTTAATCTTCTCTGTGAATTCAGTGGGAGCATCTCTTGTTCATTTTGTATTTCTAGGACCTTCTGTGCTGCCTGTCATATAGCAGGTGATATGGATGGATCAGAGGAGAATTGGAAATAGGGAGATAGATTGTTGCAATAGTCAAGTGAAAGATAATTGGGGTCTTGAGTAGGCCAGTGGTGGGAGAAATGAAACATATATGGAAAATATTTAAGAGAGAAAAATTGACAGTACTTTGTGTCTGGATGAATGTGAGTGTAAGACAGAGAGAAGATGCTTTGAATCATAGATTTCCAACTTAGGCACCAGGTGGATGTTGGCCCTGAACCGTGTCTAGGCATTCAGGAGGAGGGGCAGATTTAAGACGAATGTGATTAGGACAATTTTAGATGTGCTATAAGTTAAAGATGCTTTGATGATACCCAGTTACCTAGTGGAGATGTCTAATAGGCAATGGGATATGAATATGTCAATTAATGGCTCTTATTGTTCAAACCAGGACCTTTTTGAGATTGAAACAAGATATTGTTAATAATTATGCCAGGACAACAAGCATAAACCAGGAATGACCCTGGCTAACTGGGCTGTATGGTCATATAGCAGGTGATATGGATGGATATAAAAAGGTCAGGTCTGGACCTCAGCGAGAAAGATCTGTGTGTAGTCAATGATTTGTGAGTCAATTAGCATATAGGTACCCTGAGAGTGGGTGAAGTTGCCCAGGGAGAGTTTATATAGGATAAAAAGAGAAAAGGAGACAAGAGAAGGCCATAAGGAATACTAATATTTACATAGTGATTATTAACTGTGAAAAATTTTTTCAAACCATTCATGTTCCCAAATTTTCCTAAGGATTCCATTATCCTAATCCACCATTCCAATATTCCCCCACATTCCCCTGACCAACCATCTTCATCTTTACTTCCCTACTCCCCCATATTGTACCCCCTCTCTGGCCCCAAACTGCAACTGGAAGTTATTTTTTTTTAAGTCTAAAACTGCAGGTTTATAGGGAGGGCAGAGGAAGAGAAGCCAACAAAGGAAACTACAAGTGGCCAGGGAGATAAGAGCCAGAAGATTGTAGTTCAACTTGAAAGCAGCAGCAGTTGGAGGTGGTCCCTAATATCAAATGCTGCAGAAGCTAAGGAATAAGAGGAACTGAGAAGTGTCCATTGACCATGGCATTTAGGGGGTACTGTTGCCCTTTTCTGGGGTAGCCGGTACAGTTGTCCTTTTGGCAGAGGAAGCAGGATGAAGAATAAAGCTGTGAAGGATAGCCAGGAGTAGTCACCAGCATTCCTGCAGCACTGAAAAAGAGAGGGTTGCTTCTTGTTTTAAAAGGGAAGGCAGAGAATATTGAGTCTATAATTTATTTACTGCAGGAAGGAACCAGTAGAGAGGGCAAGGCTGAATGTACAAGAGAGGAAAGACATACCAATCTGCAGCCATATTTAAGCTGTTTTCCCCAGTCCCATTCCCTTGTCAGGAGTACCTGTGATGTGTTACAGTCACTTTGACTTTGAAAATCACCATTCAGATGCCTTTTTATGTTGTCGGCTCACAATTTAGCTGTTTATTCCTCTTTTTCTAAAGACTCAAGATGGGAACCTTTGAAGAAAGTATAAATTTGTCTTCTAGTTGCATTGACTTACTGAAATGTCACTGGTAAAGTGTTTATAACCCATCAATCTTTATTTTTCCCAATATTATGTTTTTGAGACTTAACATCCAAATTGATGGGTTAATATGATGCATTCTTGTTGACAGATTTAGAAACATATGCTGCAGGTGACCATATTCCTTTAGAGCATATACGTGTGTGTTTACATGGTGTCATATTTACTAGATTGAAAAGTGTGTTTTTAAACCAAAAATTGATTCTTTTTTTCTTGAAAAGCTCCATTTAAAAAATAGAAACTGTTCTATTTTCTGATCTGCCTTCTCATAGTAAGAAGTTAGTTGTAAGATTAATTTCCTCAGAGGGAAGAAGGCAAGGACACCCGCAAAAGGAAAATAAATGTTTAAATGCTCCGTAAAGGCCCCCACATGCTCAGAAAAGTGAAGATTTCAAGCTTAATGTGCATGGAACAAAAGGCCGTTGTGAGCTGTGTACAAGAGTTGGTGAGAGTTTGTATTCTGCCCCTTTTTTCTGTGGGAGTTATTTCCTGTTGTTGACTAGAGTTCTTTATTTAGAACCACCTAGCTTCAAAATGCCTGCTAGCTTGCAGAAAGTGTGTACTTAAAACATAGGCTTATTTCAAGACAATCTCTTTGAAAAAAAAAGTCATACTATGCGTACACTGAGACAACATAACGTTTCCAAAGGTCAAGATCCCCAATATCAAGAGACACAATAAGAGCCAGAATGCATTTGCTGTAGCAACCAGTGGTCACCTGAACAGCTAATGAAAGATATTTTATGGGGAAAGTATGTTTCCATTAAAAAAAAAAAAGTTTCATTTTTTTAGTGCTAAATGAATTCTTTGACATTTTAAGGAAGTAACAAGAAGCCTTCCGTATTTTGTGTGGAAGCTTTTATCCTTTTTAGCATGATGAATGTCAGCCTGGCAAGTGAGAAATATACCCAAAACACAGGCTTTAAGCCAATTACTCTTATACTTGCTCTATCAGGTAGACTTCCTATTTAAGAACTTTAAGTTGTTTTAGCATTATCATTAGATTTTGAAGTCAAATATTAAGAGAAAGAGGGAAGATAGATAGTATATCCAAATAGTGAGAGAAATAATTTATTATTGAAATTATGGAAAAGAAATGAATGCTTAAAATACAAATATTGTCCAATATTTATTTACTAGAAGTTGTAGGAAAAAGGTCTTACAAAGCTCTACTTCATGGAAATCAAAAGGAAGAAAGAAAAAATACATTTATTTTATCTAAAAATTCTGAAATAATAATTTATTACAACATATTTGTTTGCTTTTGATTTTTTAAATAAAGAAATTAAGCATTCTAGATAAAATAGAAGCCGCCTTTGTGTCTTTCCCTGATTGCATTACCTCCTCCCTTTAACAGAGGTAACTACGTACCTGAATTTTTTTATCTTTAGTATATTCTCTGTAATTGTGTATGTATCTGTAAACAATATATAGCAATGTTTTGCATGTTTTAAAATATTTGATATAAATGGTATAATATTGTACATATTTTACAACTTGCTTTATTTTCCTTAATATGATGTTTTTTGAGACTTAACATGTTTTGAGATCAACATTATGTTAATACATGATACTTTTCATTCTTTTTAACCACTATAGGTAGTTTTCCAAAGTATCAATTCATTCTCATCTTGATGAACCTTATGGTTGCATCCAATATTTTGTTATTATAAGCAATGCTGCCACAGAGATTCTTCTTCTGTGTCTCCATGGGGTTAGAAACAAGAGTTTCTCCAGATTCTAGACTTAGCTCTTCTCATCCAAAATTCACTGAAAGGATTAAGCCCCAGGACTATAAGGCATCCATTGCAGGTAATGAATCAACTTCTGCTCTATAAATCTAGAACAGTTTGAGTATTGGGCTGGAGCCAGAGATTGATAACTGCTCCAATGTGCTAATCTCTTCCTAATTCTTAAGTTCAGTCGGGAGGCTTGAAGTCAGCCATAGTGTAGGTATTTATACCACAGAAACCAGCAAATGCTACAAAGAAGAGCTTCCTTCCCCATCCCCCTAGCCGGTTGTTAAACATTTGCAAGCACACCACTGACTTTAACTTATTATACAATCCTTGGAAGATCGGAGGAAATGGAACCCTTTTCTGTCATTTGAATTATTTTCTGTAGGGCCTACTTTTCTACTTGAGAAAGACTGCATTTGTGTGGGCAGAATGTGTGCATCAACTTTAATAGATAATGCCAAATTATCTCCAAAGTGACATCATGCCAGCTTTTATACACACCAATGGTTTATAAGCATTTCTATTTTTATCTACATTTTCATCAGTATTTGATATCAGACTTTAGTTTTTGTCAACTTGATAGCTATGAAATATCACTTTATAATTTGCATTTTTCTTATTACTGATGAGATTGAATATCTTTTCACGTGTTTATTGGGCATTTGAGTTTCCTCTCTTACCCATTTTTCTATTGGATTTATGTGTCTTTAAAAATTGATTCAGAGGAGTTCTTTATTAATTCTGAATACTAATCTTTTGTTGATTCTATGAATCACATATATCATTCAACAGACTTTAGCTTGCCTTTAACTTGTTCATAGTATATTTTGTTCAATAGATGTTTAATTTTAATGTAAGCAAAGCTATTGATCTTTTTCTTTATGGTTTGCGTATTGAGTGTTTTGTTGCTTAATAATCAGAGTCTCTGCAGGAAACAGAATTCCACTGAAATGATTCAACTAAAGAGACACTAATGAAGGGACTTTTTGAAGAGATGTGACAAAAGTTGAGGCATGGAAGACCAATAACAGTAGGAAGCTGTTTCCATCCCTAAGGGGAAAGAGGAGGAAATGGTGTCTAGAACCCAATGGCCATTAGCATCCTGGGGAGGGGACCACCTGGCAGAAACCGTGGTTGTGGAAGGATGGGTACCACCAGAGAGGGCTCAAAGCAGGAAGGAGCAGGGAAGAAATATCCTAGCCTCTCCCCCCTATGACCCACTGATCTCCTAGTGCCTTCTTTGTCTGAATTCAATTGGAAGCTAGTTAGCAAAGGAGCTTAGATGCAGCAGTCCCTAGAGGTCAACATTTCAAGGCACGGAGCCAAGCAGAGGCGAGTAGAGAACAAATCTCAGGAGACAAATGATAATCAGCACACGTTCCTTATCCTAAAACCATAAACATTTTCCTATATTCTCTCCTAAAAGTGTTAAAGTTTTGTTTTATGTATTTAGATTTTAATCTGCCTGAAATGTATTTTTGGTAAATATTAGGCACCTACTTTATTTTCATGCAGATAACTGGGTGACCCTGAGCTATTTATTGAATAATCCATTCTTTCCCCACTTGCCTGTAATTTCTGCTCTTTGCATTCTGTTCTATTGATCTGTATTATCTATACCCATGCCAGCACCATTCTGTTCTAATTATTAGAGCTTTATAATAAGCTCTGATATTTGATAGGGCGCATACTCCATCTTAGCCTTTAAACTTATTACAGCTGTCCTTGGCCCTTTTTTTTCTACTTTTAATTTTTTTATTTTAAAGATGCGGGGGTACAATTCAGGATTAAGAATACAAATGTCCATTATACAGGTACCCTTACTGATGAGGTGTGCCCTCCCCCCCAGCAGACTCCCACTACTGCCAAGCCGCCCCCCCCCCCCCAGTTTCCTGCTACTGCCAATCCTTTTCTTATAGTATTACAATAATTGTTCAAGGTTCACTTATGAGTGAGAGCATATGAAACTCAGTTCTTTTTTTCTGTGATAGATCGTTCAGTATTATAGACTCTAAGTCCATCCAGGTTGCTGTGAAGTTCATGATTTTGTTCTTATTTATGGTTGTATAATATTCCATCATGTATATGTACCACATTTTTAAAAATCCATTTCTCTTTTGATGGGCAGCACGGTTGGTTCCATGTTCTTGCTATTGTGAACAATCCTGCAATAAACATAGTGTGCAGGTATCTTTTTCATAGAGTGATTTGTGTTCCTCCAGGTATATTCCCAGTAGGGGGATTGTGGGGTCATATGGAAGGTCGATTTTTAGATCTTTTAGGCATCACCACACTGTTTTCCACACAGGCTATACTAGTTTATACTCCCACCAACAGTGTAGAAGTATTCCCTTTTTGCCGCATCCTCTCCAGCTTCTGTTGTTTTTTGAGCTATTGATGATGGCCATCCTGACTGGAGTTAGGTAGCATCTCAGTGTGGTTTTAATTTGCATTTCTTTGATGACTAGTGAGGCTGAACATTTTTTCATGTATCTGTTGGCTGTTTGTATGTCTTCTTTTGAGAAGTATCTATTCATATTTTTTGTCCACTTTGTAATGGGGCTGTTTTTGTTTTTTGTTTTGAGTCGGAGTCTCACTCTGTCGCCCAGACTGGAGTGCAGTGGCACGTTCCCGGCCACCACAGCCTTGACCTGCTGGGCTCCGGCGATCCTTCCGCCTCAGCCTTCCAAGTAGCTGGAACTACAGGCGTGCGCTACCACCCCCGGCTAGTTTTTGATTTATTGTAGAGATGAGGTCTCACCAAGTTGCCAGGTGGGTCTTGAACCTGTGGGCTCAGGCAATCCACTCGCCTCGGCCTCCCAAAGTGCTGGGATTACAGGCTGAGCCACCAAGCCTGGCCAGGGCTGTTTGTTTTTTTCTTTTTGGCACATTTAAGTTCCTTGTAGATCCTAGACGTTAGGCCTTTGTCAGACATACAGTTGGCAAGTATTGGTTGCCATTTCCAATTTCCGTAAGTGTGACTACTGCATTTTCTAAGGTTCTTATAGTTTGAAGTTTTACATTTAGGTCTTTGATCCATTTGGAGTTGATTTTTGTGTATGGTGATAGGTAGGAGTCTTCTTTTAATCTTCTGCATGTGGTCAGCCAATTTTCCCAGCACCATTTACTAAATAGGTTCTCTTCTCCCCAGTGGTTGGTGATGGAGGCTTTGTTGAAGATGAGTTGGTTGAGAAATTGAGGTTTTGCTTCTGGAATCTCTATCCTGTTCCATTGGTCTATATGCCTGTTCTTGTACCAATACGAGGCTGTTTTGATTATTGTGGCTTTATAATAAAGTTTAAAGCCTGGAAGTGTGATACCTCCTGCTTTGTTTGTTTTTTTGTTTTTTTTTTGCTGAGGATTGTTTTGGTGACTTGTGGTCATTTATGTTTCCATATGAATTCCTATATTGTCGTTTCCAGGTCGCAGAAGAATGCTGCTGGTAATTTAATGGGTATTGTGCTAAATCTGTGGATTGCCTTGGGTAGGATGGACATCTTAATAATGTTGATTCTTCCAGTCCATGAGCATGGAATATTTTTCCATTTGTTTGTGTCATCTTTGA
>CAUYQG010177199.1:0-16770 GCA_963574415.1 Tarsius wallacei
GTGAGTATGCCACTGCACTCCAGCCTAGATGACAGGGTGAGATGCCAACTCAGAAAAGATTTCAGTAGCTTTAAGGTGTACAAATAGCTTTTGGTTACACGGATGCACTGTATACTTAACCTAGTTATTTTCAAGCACAAAAGACCTAATTATAATAGTGCCTATTATCCTGAATATTACAAAATAATTTCTACCTCCAGGGGACTCATCATATAATTTATTTAAATAGTATTTCCTGAGCCCCTGTTAATATGTGCCCTGCATATTACAGGGGACAGAACTTTCCTCATCAGAGCCAGGCAGGTCTGAATTAGGATTCTGGACCCCTCATTTACCAGTGTGGTATTAGGCAGTCAACCTCATAAGACTGGTTTTAATTCTATAAAATGACAACAATGATGCCTGCTGGGCAGGTAGTTAGGAGTGTTGATGAGATGACATGAAAAATACCAGCATGTGGCTGGCTCAGAGCAGGCTCAATGTGAGTCCCTTTTCTCCACCGATGGCCCCAGACTACCCCTTCCTGCATTTTCCATTCTCAGCCTAGGTTTATGTTTCTGAGAGACTGAAGAGGTACATCATAAGGTCATTGTCTGTGAGGTGCTCAGGGTCTAGTTCTTGGCCCTTGAAGTAACCTTGCTTGTGTGGGATAGACTCCTGTGCTCTTCCTAACACTCCCTGATTTCTCCCTAGCCTCTCAGTGCATATCTGGAGTCACAGAATTGACAGAAGAAAGCAACAGGACAGATAATTCGCAAATACCTCTACTCTGATTCTAAAATACGTTCTGTGATTGCAGCTTCACCTTCCTATTCCTCTTTATTATGAGGCTAGCCTAAAAAAATCTTCTCTGAGTACATTCTGGTTGGATGGCAGTGGCAGGTGGCAGGAGCACCCAAGGTGCAGAGAAGAAATAGTCCAAAAACTCTGGCTGCTGATAATTCACCAACAAGATAATCACCATGTGGATAATAATGAGTCATGAGCACATATGGACTGTGCTGACAGAGGAAAAAGCAGTTAGTAAACACAAGTTTTTTCAAGGCTTAGAGAAATATAGCTGTGTTATTAGTTGAAGTACAACTTTATGCCTTGATCAGAGGTACTTTTATCTTACAGTCTGGCAGAATTCAGCTTCCTGATATGAAATTCAAGACCTGAAATTCGAATATAGTATGAAATGAAAATATACCGTGAACTCCTACTAGTATTTCATCTGTGCCAGGCCCAGCCTTTTGCTAAACAAATAAATCAAAAAAGGCAGGGTAGGAATGTTTGTTTCAACTAAAAGTCATCAGAGGAAGAATTTATTAATTTTTCTAGTTGTGCATTTCTCCAGAAGCAAAATATATATGAATAAAGATAATACAAATGAGGAGTATAAAAGTATACACAGACCAGCTTAAGACATTTACCTATACGAGGACTCCTTTGCCTCTGTCTCCTCAGGTTTGGAGACAAAGGTGACCAGAAAGCCTGTGGAAGTGAGTCTACCCCCGTGAGGTGTGTGGTTCCCAGATCCACCACCATCCCTCTTCCTAGCCCTCGTAACCAGGGGTCTGACTTGCTTGTTTCCCCTTGCTCAGGGCAGGGGATCTGAGGAAAAAGCTCATGGTTATGGGGTGAACAGGATCATAGAAGTCCTTATTGAGGAGGGGTCCACGGATAGGAAAGCTTCAGAACCACCGGCCCACGGTCCACAAAATGCCAGATGGTGGCCAGGCCACCATCCTGGGCCCTTAGGAGCGACCTAACACGTCCTGACTCTATGCCAACTCAACTAAGGCTGATATGCAGAGTGGCTTTACATTTCCCGGTTAATGTTTACACAAGGTTTTTGAGTTTGAGAAAAAGGTACATTTCTCACTTGGGTCACGGTTCACGGGTCAACAGCAGGTCCCACCACTAGTCTCCACTGTCAACCTGGCACTCCTGTTCCATCCTCACAGGCCCCAGAAATAAGGGCGTCGCCACCTCCCCGCTCCCACCGCAGTACACGAGGAGCCACTCCTAGCTAACAAGTGGACACGCGGTTTTTCCCATGCAGAGGCCTGGGAGCCATCCATCCTTGTGGCCAGTCAGCTGCTCAGCAACCCTCAGGTTGGAGTGGGGAATTTTCCAGGCTCCTCCTGACTTCCCAAAGCCAAGAACAAGCAGAAAACACCAGGACAGCTGCAGGGACCGGTTTCCTCCTCACTGTCCACTTCCTCCTTTCTCTCCTCCTTTCATTCCATTCCTCCCCGGCTTTCTGCCTGCCCCACACCCCAGAGAGCAGGACGACCAGAAACCACATCATCACACCTGCTGGGCTCCTGCCACCACCAAAACCCCTCTCAGGAGTCCCCCAGGAGACCTTTGCCTGGAGACCCTCTGCCATCCTGGTGGCTGAGGCAGCAGGTGACCAGCAGCTTCATGATTCCTAGGCCAGTACATGGGGCTCTCCTGCCACTCTTCTGCCTGGGCAATATTTTCGTGTGTTTATATTTTGTTAAAAATTAATATTTTTAAGCACTTACTATATGTCAGTGCTTGGCATGAACTGGCTCATTTAATTCACATAACAAGCCTACTAGGTAACCACTCTTAATATCTCCATTTTACAGATGTAGAAACGGAGGCATAAAGAGTAGGGATTTGGACCCAGGAAGTCTGGGTCCAGAGACTGAATTTTTAATCCTTTAAGCAGTTTATATATATTAAGTACTGTTGGGTGCCGGGTGCTGCATTAAGCACAAGCCACATGGAAAAAAATAATCCTTCAAGGAAATAAGACATTTATGTCGTGACACAAATGTCAAGTCAAGCAGAAAGAAGCCTTCTTTATAGTACCACACAAAAATGTTGTGAGAACCACTGAACTCCATCTGCAAAAATAAAGGAAGAGCCCTCTCCTCTACCCACACCCCTGCACAGGGCCTGTCTGTCATGATGACAGTGGGTAGATGATGGTGGGCCCGGCCAGGGACATGGGTTTAGCAGGTAGAGGTCCTATAAAAGGAGGATGATGTCAGCTGAGTAACTATACAAGGGAACCCCAAGGCCCCACAAATTCGCATAGTAAATATGCAGATGACCAGTCCTCTTCCCTAGAAATTCTGAGTCAGTTGATCTGGGTTGATGCCCAAGAATCTGTTCTGTAAAAAGCACTCAAAGTCATTCTTGCCTTCAAACAAATTGGAAATCATTTAGTCATTGCCTGAACTCTGGTGTTGCTACCACCATGGCTGAGACCTTCTGAAAGGCCATCTGGGAAGGACGTGATGCCACTTCCAGGGTTTCAGAGAGGAAGAGTCATACGTTCTGGGGAAATTCTGGGGGCATCAGGGCAACAGGGAGTCCTCAAAAGCACTCAGTGACAGAGAAAGTCACTAGTTAGCCATGCTCAGGACCCACAGGCCTGGGATGGGGGCTTGCTCCTGAGGGCCCTCAGCTTGACTCCCTCTCCTATGACTCAGAGTATCTTCTACCTTCTAATGGTTCTAGGTGCCATGCAGCCCAGACCTGGCCTATGAGCGAGTGTGATCAGCTCTTAGATGAAATGTTCCCTGGGGTTACAAGGTTGAGAACTTGAAAATGACTATGTGCTTCCTGGTGCTGGGTCATTCCAGTCTAGCTGCTCCGCCAGAAATAGACACATTAATCTAACTTAGGCAGGGGTCTGTGAGAGGTGTGAGGGTGGGCCAGGAAGCACAGAGGAGTGAATGACGAACCTTTGTCAAGGCGGAGGTAAAATCTGAGAGTTGAGTCTCAAAGCATGAATGGAAGCCCAGTCGGGGACAGAGACATCCCTTCTGGCTTTGGTGGACATATATTTTTCTACTGTGTGTTTCTTCTTTGGAAGATGGAAGAAACACCCTCCTTCATGTCACAGTCATCCTGCTCACAGCAATGCCCTCCATGGTGGGCAGATGACCTGGACCTCCCAATCTGAGTCCAGTATCTCCCCCTAGGTACTCAGAAGAGGACACAGAGCCAGGTGGCAGGGAATATTGCTTCTGCTGTGGGAAAGCCATTTCCTCTTTCTGTGGAATTTTTGGTGTATAGGTGACCACCAGGGACTGTGAGCTGCTAACACACCACCACAGAGAGGGATTGGCCAAGGATGAAACGGCAGAAGCAGGAGGAAAGGTGAGTCCGAGGGACACAGGGTCCTGTGATGGCCTGCAACTCTGAGATCCCCCTGAACTCACATAATACATTTTCTTTTGTGTTTAAGCAAAAAATCCTGTGACCAAAAGAGTTCTAGCAAGGGGCAGCGAAAACAGCGTTTGTAAAGGGTGGAATCCCAAGAGGTCATGGAATGCCCGGGGGTGTGACAGGGCCTGGACATTCAGTGAGTGGTGGCTGGGAAGACCGGTGGGGCAGATTTGGAAGAGACTGGTGTTCTTTGGGGACTGAGTCACCAGAAGAGATGCAAGCAGATGTGTGTTTGCAATGCAGCTCTGGTGTCAGCGAGGAGAGAGGCTGAGCTGACAGAGGCTAGACTCCTCGTGCAGGGATGACCAGGCCTCTAGGCCTCAGAGAGCCTGGAAGTGCGAGGCAGGGCTGAGAGACAGGAGGGAGAGGAGACAGAGGTGACTGAGAGAGGTCAGAGGGCAGGCTCTGGATTCGGACACACCCAGACCCCAGCCCTGCTTGCTGCTCTCAACAGCCATGTCATGAGGTCTCACTGAACCTCTTTAAGCCTCGGCCTCTGCCTCTGTAAATTGGCTGTGATAACAGTGCATGCTCCATGGAGTTTCTGTGAGGATTAAAGGAGGGAATGCATGTGAAAGCACAAAGTAACAATCAACAAACGATAGCTGTTGCGTGGAGGGTGGAGATGAAAGAAAATTAAGGATGACCCTGAAATCCCTGGCCTAGAATGCCGGCAAACGCCGCTGATGTGAGTCAGGATGCGAATGCGAAGGGATGGGGTTGCGGGTTTAATGGGCGAGAAGAAAGTAATTTTGTTTTGGGGCCTGTTGTGTCCGCTGTGCTTGTAGCACCTGGACGGGAGTGTCCAGCAAGCAGGAGACCCTGAGAGTTGGTGGACACTGGCCATAGGTGGCCGCTGAAGCAACGCAGACAGGAGAGGGTTGAAGGCAGATGTGGGTGCTTCAAGGACTGCCAGCCAAGGGGTCGTCACAGACCCATTAGGAGGCATATGTGATGAGGAAGCAGTTCTAAGCATGGAGAAGTTTTCAGTGTGGGTAAGCTGCTAGAGAATGGGGCTATGTGAATTCTCATCTCTTCAGTGGGGACAACAAAAGCTTAAACTCAAGACCAGTTGATTTGCCACGGGGACTCTGGCCCCACCCACAGGGTCACCTTCAAAGGGCTCGCTGTGGCCTCAGGTTCCTTGCCGCCCCTTACCTCAAGGTATTGATTAGCCAGGCGGAGGGTGCGGTCAGTGACATTGAAAATGTCCCTCCAGTCGAAGTTGGCTGTGTCTTCAGCCTGGCTCTCTCGAGGACCATTGTAGAGGAAGTTTAAGATGGCCTCGGCTGTGATCCCTTCTTCACCAAACTGCCTGTTCAAAAAGGCTTTCACTGTTGGGTTCCCCAGGGTATCCTTGGGAAGAAGAAATACAGTCACAGCTTAGAAGCTCCACAGGCTCTTAGGTCTTGTTTTTAGGTCATTTCTAATTTTTAATGATTAGAGAAAGAGACACTAAGCATCCCTGAAAAGCGAGTGAGGTTTTTGCACTATAAGGCATACCTGTCTATATCCTGTTTTCCCCAAGACATGGGTCTCCATAATAAGGGAAGGCACATATGGGGCAGGGGAGGGGAAGAGTCATGGAAAATGTCATCTGGGAAGCTTTCTTTTTTTGTTTGATTTTTGAATGGGAGAATAGCGAGTGGAAAAAGCAGTGAGGATCCTTCCAGCATCTGGGAAGCTTTCTTTTGCTTGTGGACTTGGTGGTTCTCTTTGGATTATCCCTGCTATTCAGAACTCTTGGCTTGGCTTTGCAAAGCTGGTAGCGAGACCAGAGAGACACCCTCAACCATCTTTGTAGTTACAGAGCTGGCCCCTTGAGGAGAAGCCTCTTTAAATCCGAGCCCCTTGAGTGAATTTATAAAAGCAAGAAACTTCAGGAAGCCACTGATCTTGTGGCAGCTTCCAGATTTGCCCCAGAATTCAAGAAAAATTTTCCACCCAAAATCAGTGGTCCCACTTGGTGACAGCTTCTGAGGGCATTTGGGACCTGCTTGTTATGTTTTGACCTAACTCCAGTAGCAATTAACTCTTTCCTGGGAAAAAGAAACATGGCCCTTCTCCTCCCCTCCTCTCCCCATCCTCCAGTCCATCCATACTCTGATCATGTTCATCTGTGTGCTGTTGTCAAAGAAGTGCCAGATCTGTGGCCCTACTTCTTCCCAGGCTTTGACCAGCTTCCGAAGGCGCTCCAGCTCTTCAAAAGTTGAGTTGGCCTAAAACCAGACAGAAACAGAGACAGAGACAGTTATAAGGAGAAAAAAGTGAGGCCCTTTGGTTGTGTGTTATGGAAAGGCCTTTCCAGGAAGTGTTTTTATTTTCTCAGTCTATTGATATTTCCCAGAACAGCCTCCATTTCTCAACCTCCTGGAATGACAGAATCTAACTTCTCAGTATCTCAAACGTTCATGTAATATTGATGATGTTATTGTCTCAGAACCTCATGAAGGCAGGATTTGGATTCCTTGTGAGCAAATACTCTTCCTCCCTTCCTCCCTGTTCTGGGTAACCAGGATTCAGAGAATTGTGAACCCTTGCGTTAGGGATATAACCCAAACAGTGGAAAAGAAAACCTCATTGCAGGCTGTGTAGGGAGGGGAGGGCCCAGGCAGGGGCACTGGAGCAAAACATTCCAGGGATGACTGGGGGCGGGATGGGGCGGAGACTCCAGTCCAATTAGCAAAAAACACACAGGAGACTTGCTGCCAGGAGGACACACACACACACACACACACACACACACATGCACACACACAGGCGCGCGTGCACACACACAAGCACACGCACGCACACACGCACCCCCACACACAAACATGCGCACACGCACAGGCGCACATATGCATACTTGCACACGTGCACACACATGCACGCACACACATGCGCATGCAACCATGCACCCCCCCCCCACACACACACTCTTCTGAGAGGTCCCAGGTGTGGGGCAAGATCAGCTGGGCTCTTACATTCTTGAGTATCCTTCGTGCTGCAGGGGAGTCTGGAGTGAAGAGGATTTTTCCCATCAGCAAAGGCTTTGCTGTCCTCCAGGCTATTTTGGTTAAAGGGTTTGACTCCAGGCTATGGATCAATGTGTTACAGAAGGAAGCTGCCGGGAGAGAAGGCATGGGCTTTATGGAAACTCCCCTCCTCATAGCTAAACACTCATTAGTGTGTCCACATCACATGTCTGATTCAACTCCATGATGGAGGGCTTGATGAACAACCTAAATGAACAGGCTGTGCCCACCAATAACAAGCTCACATTAGTAACAAAATGCCATGGTGCCTCTCGATAATGGCCTCATCAGGGAAACAAAGGCTGGGGCTTGCCCTGTGGTTTATTCCACTTTGGGAGAAGGAGAAGCCTGCTTGGGATTATTGCTAGGAACAGAGGCCATTCTTAGATGAAAGGGACCCAGAGGCCAAACAAAGCCCCCTTGGAATCTCAGCTTGAGCCCCAATCACTTCCCTTCAATTAGCTGCTTCGTTTCTTTGTTGTGTGTGGCTGCTACCTTGGGGCCCAACTACTTTTGCCATGTCCTTTGCTGCCTCTTTTCAGTTTTTAACTAGAGGGTCACTCAGTTGCATTTCTTCTCCACCTCTCCCTCCTCTACTCCACAGGTGCCAAATAAATTTTTAAAAAGCGAATGTAAGTAACCTTGCCAGGGACATGCCATTTGGAACATAATTCAGTTCGACACACACAGATTTTCACTGCACATACCGCAGCCGTGTTTACTTGCCAGGGCCCTTCTGACCTGAGCTTTGCTTGCAGCTCTGAGCTGCTTCCTCATGCATCATTCCCTTCCTCTGGAACTTAACCCTAGTTCAAGTACATCAGTGGGAAATGTCCCCTTGTTCCCTTTCCAAGTGGGCCTCGGTTCTTTCCCAGGCTCACAGCCAGAATTCTCTCTGCAGCTGCCCCCTTTCTACCAGGGGAAGTGGACTTTCTGGGAGAAGCCTTTTTGCCAAAGGCCACTCAGCAAGGCAGGGCAGAGTTGACGCTTGGATGTGTTAAACCATCAGCTTAACTAGTATCAGGACCAGTGTGCAAGCAAGGCTCAGAAACTCACTTGTCCTCTTGTCATAAGAATAGATGGGATCCTTCCTTGTGGAGTCAATCCCCAGGAAGGCCTTGTAGTTATTGTCTTCATACCAGTTGAAGGAGAACACCCGAGAGCCGCCGCCTTCTGGGTAGCCACACAGGAGGTCCGACAGGATGCCCATCAGCTGTGTGAAGGTCCCTGGCCCGCCACTCTGCATGAGGGGTCTGCTCACCCACAGTAAGTCTTGAATGCTCGGTCGGCGGATAAACTAGGGCAAGGCAAAGGCTTCGGATTATTTCAAGGCTGCTAGAATCACACCTACCAGGAAGCCCAAGTTCCAATGTTTGGGGAGGCTTCCACATCCATGTCAGACTTCCACATTTTTAAAAGAAAACACTCACTTTCTCAGCAATCCTTAATCCAGCTGTGAAAAACCAAAACCTACCACCATTTACTCAGGGACCAGAAGAGAGCTAGGAGGAGCTTTAAAGAAGATCAAAGGGTATACCCAAAGCGTTTCAGTCTTTCAGTCCCTTTATTTGAATTCCTAGGGAATGTGTCCTTAGGCAAATGCAGAGAATCTTTTCCTGTCAGTCAGCTGTTGGGTCCTGTTATCCCACCAGGCAGGAATATTGGGTAACAAAATGATGGAGAATCGGCTCTGTTCTAGAAAGGCTAGGTCAGAGCCTTTGGTTAAATCGTTTAGAGATTAGTTTCTTATATTTGGAAGATTATCTTTTTATTAGCTTAATTTTACCAATGTGAACTCTTCCACTTCCCTGAAATGTGTGGTTTGTGGTTTTCGTGTGTGTGTGTGTGTGTGTGTGTGTTTTAAAATTCCAGAAAATACAGAACAGATGAAGTCTCTGCTCTTGGAAAAGCACTTTTAAAATTCTGTGCCAGCTGAGAGGACGTTGCAGCCCTCTCCTCCCCATAAGGTGCTGGTAGTGCTCGTTAACCTCATCCTTGAAGGCAGATGTGGAATACCAAGACTTGGTGAGGGCTGCTGGCTTGCCAGTGTTTTGGCTCCTGTAATGCCATCTGGTTTTGCCTAATGGGAAATTACAAAATAAAAATAATGCCGCTTTTATTCCTAAAGCATACCTTATACACTCAGGAATCTATAAAACCATTAGGACTCAGGGGAGACTGAAAACAGTTTACCGATGGCAGTCAGCGATGTTTACCTGTCATCCCTCTCTGTCCACATGCCAACACTTGCCCTCTGAAACTGACGAGTGCCAGGTAGAATCCACACAATGAGTCATGCCCATAATCACAGTCTATGCTTCAATAAAGTCAGAGTCTCAAATTGCTTCAACAACAGTGAGTCTTGTGACAATCTCATAAGGGCTTATTATCATCATTACGTTTCTCTTTTAGTCAAAACACTCGGAGATGAAGGGGCTATCCTCGGGTCAAATGGTCTAAATTAGTTAATATAAACGGGACCATCTGCTTCAACCCAGTCCACGAATGATCAGACTTGCTATCTAGGCAGGCAAGAAAACTTCTGGAACTCCTACACAGAACTGAGGGTGCTGCTATGCTTTGGGGATTTTTTTTAAAACATTCTCTATCCACTTCGACCCTATTATGCTGATATGAGTTTTAAAAATGCCATGAAGAAAAGAATGTTTAACAGAAACTCCCTACAGTGGAGTCTGGGTTTTCCTGCAGTTACGTGTGTGCTCTGCATAGGCTGTGCTTGGCTCTATAAAGACAGATTCCAACTGTGCAGTTTTCCAGGTTGGTTGAGCCCAAGTCAGCCGGAGATAATGAAGGGGAAAGTCTGGGGAAATTGCTTCACCATTTGCCTCCCTTCCACAAGACTCATCACTCTCAAGGATGACTGGTGTTTTCCCACCTCTCTTTTCCACAGGGCAGTGACCACATTTACCTGTTCACCATTGTATCCCCAGCTCCTCTCTCTAGTGAGTGGAAGAGTCAACATCTATTGATTCTTGTGCAACCAGATGTTAAGGAAAACGTGCACATCTTTTATAAAACAGCACAAAGAGCCAAGTGTTTTCTTTAGGATGAAAGGCGTCAATGTAGGTAACACACTTGGAACAGGCCTGTAAGCACTCTAAAGGTGTGGGTTATTATCATTGGTGGATAGGTGCATGTGGATTTTAAGCCTCTAACCAGTGAAGGATCCCTCAGTACTGTAAAGACTTGGGTGCAACTGTGAGTCCTCTGATGCTTTGTGCTGCATGAGGAAGTTGCTTATTCCCAGTGGCATTTCTCCCTGGGTTGGCATCAGCAAGACGGTTCCTTTCTTTTTGCCTCTTACACAGAAGGAACACAGATAATTTAGGACATGAACAGGTGCTTTGAAATTGCTAGATGGAAAGATCAAACGTATTTTTCCTTGAACAGGTTTGAGGTACAATTAAATTATCTGACATAAGTGTAGTAAATGGTGGAAAGACATAATGAAATTATAATTACTACCATCAGGCCACTCACCTCTTGAATTCTTGGCGACATATCAGATAAGATTCCTCCCCAGGATCTAAGATTGATACCTTGAGAACGGCTGTCTAGGAGTGTAGGAAGCTGTAATTGATAGGAAAAAAATATTTTATGTATATATATTTGTTTGCAGTTATACATATACACAGGCACTATCTGATCTCCAATATACTTGAAAACATCCCCCTCTTCCTTCTGATCACAGAACTTTTTCTACAAGATTGTTTTTAGAAATGAAATCATTTCATTTAATTGAGAAAATTAAAGTTCTCCTTCCACATTGTCCTGATGAACCCGTCAATCACAAATAGCTCCACGGTCACATTAGATATGCCAAAGGGATTCAGATTGCTGGTTTGGCAACATCAAAGAAGACGCCCGGAGGAAGGAAGGCAGAGCGAAGCCAGGTGTGGGGAAGGGCAGCCCACTGTTCACTGCAGAGCCTGGTAGACCCTACCGAGCTTCCTCATCATTGATCACATCTGTTCCCTCTGTGTCATTTGCAGACAAGGTGTGTCTCTTCCTCTGCACAACCCTATTCCTTCACGGAAGATTCGACCAGTTCTTGTCACCTTCGTTTCCAGCTGCTGCTGGGAGGAGTCAGGTAGCATTGTTCAGGGGACCCAGCCCATGAGATTCAATGGCTAGTGCCCTACCAACCTGGCAGGGGTCCAGAAGCCCAAAAGCTCACTGCCCCCAAGCCCCAGAGCTGGCTGTGAACATCTGGCTTTCTGAAAACTAAGTTCAAGTCCTGCTTGACTTCATTCTTCTCGTTTCAAAACTGATTGAGTCACCGATCCGGTGGGAGTCTTTTACGACTGAGTTCTAAGTTTCAAGACCATAGTTTTCAAACTCAAGTGTGTGTGTACCCTGAGTAGGTGCAGGTGCATCCTGGTGTTAACCGACTGGACTTCTCATCCCCATTCAAGTATCTGTGGACGACCAGCCTCAGCTGTTAGTTGCCAGGGCGGCTTCCCTAGAGGGGGTCCGGCGGGTCCAGCTTGCAGGAAAGCAGACAGGCAGGTAGACTAGGCCTTGGCAAGCCACACTTTCACTTCCACTGCATGTGGATGCCTCCTTCCCCTGTCGTGGGGACAGAGGCCCACATGCTTTTCTGACCCGGAAACTGTGGAATAAAGTCAGCCTCACTCAGGGGACATTAGCACTGCAGGCTTATTTTCTCATTATGAATTGAAAGGCTCTGCTATGTCTGAGAGATACAAAGCAGAGGGAAGAGAATTCCAGAGGGAAGAGCAGGACCTCTGCCTGAATATGGAGCCTAGGCATGGTCTCATGGGACTTCCCTTCTGCTCCCTGTGTGCTGGCACAGCACTTCATTCCTGTTATCCCCTGGAAGGTGGGACTCAGAGGCGTGGGCATGAAGGGGGGGGCAAGCGTCAAATCCTCCCTCCCAGCTCTCTCCTGGAGGTCCTTAGAGATGGAAAGACCTGAGAGACATCAGCAAAATGCCACCTGTGATTCTGAGTCTGATCTGAACAAACCAGCTATAAAATCGGGAGAAGGTGGACTCAGACTGGGTATTAGATTACGCTCAAGAACTGTAATAGCTGGGCTTGGTGGCTCAGCCTGTAATCCTGCCCCTTGGGAGGCTGAAGTAAGTGGATTGCCTGAGCCCGCGGGTGCGAGAACCACCTGGGCAACTTGGTGAGCCCTCATCTCTACAATAAATCAAAAAATTAGCCAGGTGTGTGTGCGCCTGTACCTCTAGCTACTTGGAAGACTGAGGCGGAAGGATCGCCGGAGCCCAGCAGGTCGAGGCTGCAGTGGCCGGGAGCAGCCACTGCACTCCAGTCTGGGCGACAGAGTGAGACCCCAACTCAAAAAAAAAAAAAACAAAAACAAAAAAGAACTGTAATAAATGTTGCTGGGTGTGATCAACATTGTGGTGTTAAAACAAGTAAGTTCGATACTTGTCACCTAATATGCACAGTTGGCTCATTTGTTATGTTTATTTTCGGTCTCTATGAGAAAGTAACAGAATTTTATCTGCTTAGTATTCTGAGGTATCTTCCAGTGTCCAGTACAGAGTAGGTACTCAATAAATATTTGTAGCATGGGAGAGGCAAGACGGGGACGGAAGCCGTGGGAGCGTGGAAGTCTGTGCAAAGGCGAGTGAGTGCCCATAAGGACAGTCTCTGTGAGTGGGTGAGTGCCGCTGGGTGGGTGGAAGTCCGTCCAGGGGAGTCGGTCCCGAGGCTCCCCTCCGGAGGCGGCTGCAACCCACCACTGCCTTGAGAGCGGAGGCCCGGCGTGCAGAATTGTCAGTCATTCTTGGGGGTCTTTCGGGAGGAGGCGGCGGAGGTCAGAGGCTCTCAGCACCTGGCACCTGGCCCACGAGGCAGTGGGCCGGGCACTGGCAAAGGGAACCGAGGAGAGGGCGTGGGAAGGAGATCTGGGGCTGAGCCCCACCGCCGACGAGGAGACGCCGACCGCTGCCATCTTCTCTGTCCCTGGATGGGCAGATACCTGCATGGGTGCCCTCAGCTCTGTTCAGCCTCCAACCTGGGACCCGGAGGCGATCGTCGCACCCCCTGGGATCGACCCTTGCCGATCCAGAGAGGAAACTTCAGGAGCGGACACGGAGAGATGGATGCCCCATCCCCACACCGGACTGGGTGCAGACACGGCCGGATCTGCGTGGGGCACTTGGCGGCGGCAGCAGCAGCAGCGGTGGACGAGCTGGGTGAGGCGGGGTCGGAGTCACCCTCCTCCCACAGCAGTCCGCAGGGCTGAGAGCCACCGGAATCTGCCTGCCCGGAGCGCGGGGGCGGGGACTGGAGACCGGAGCTCGCTCCCCACCAAAGCGGTGGCCAAAAGCGGCCATGGGGCTTGGGAAAGGAACCTGGAGTTCCAAAAACGGCCACAGAGGGAGCTCTTTTTTCTTTTTCTTTCTTTCTTTTTTTTTTTGGTTTTTTTGCTTTAGTACTTGTTTTGTTTGGGGTTTTTTTGTTTTGTTTTTTTAGTTTTTCTGTTTGCATATAGGTTTTATTTTTTTTGAGTTGGAGTCTCACTCTGTCACCCAGACTGGAGTGCAGTGGCCGCTCCCAGCCACTTCAGCCTCCACCTGCTGGGCTCCAGCGATCCTTCCGCCTCAGCCTTCCAAGTAGCTGGAACACCAGGCGCGCGCTACCACGCCCGGCTAATTTTTTGATTTGTTGTAGAGATGAGGTCTCGCCAAGTTTCCCAGGCGGGTCTTGAACCCGCGGGCTCAGGCAATCTACTTACCTCAGCCTCCCAAAGCGCGGGATTATGGGCTGAGCCACTGAGCCCGGCTGCATATAGGTATTTTTGAGGGCAAGTGCATCATCAGCTTTTTTTGCTGTTGTTTATTTGCATGTTTGTTTGTATGTTTTTTTCTTGTTTTTTTTGCTTGTTTTTGTTTGTTTCTTTGTTTATTCATTAGTTGGTGTGCCTGTCTGTTTTTCTTCTCCCTCTCCTCTGTCTTCATTTTCCTTTAGTCTCCTTTCTTCCTTTTTCTGTTCTGCTCCTTTTACTTGTCTCATTTTGCTCTCAGGGAGGCATATATATGGCCCCACCACATGGACAGATTATAAAGTGGTGGGAAGTAGGTTCCAGGGGACCCACACACCTGTCGATGGATGCTGTGATCCACAGATAGCTTTTGAACCACAGCTCCCCCATCACACCTTAATCAAATCTCAAAACTACAAAAAACAAAACTCCCCATACCCCGTCAAGCTTCAGAAATGAACAAATCAAGAGGATCTACATAAGGAAGAACAGGGGATTGAGCAAAGAGAAGTGAAAGTTATCCCCCATCACTGAGCAACAAAATTAAGGAAGGAGGGGAAAGGAGGAGGAAAACCATCATAAATGATTAAGAATATAAGGAAGAATACAGGTCTCACGCAGACTCCTGGGAAGACAGCATCTGAGGATACAGACTTTGGAACTCAAACAATGAAGAGCCTCTAGAATCACTGGTTCCAAACCACAAACCCAGAGATCAAAAGATATTAATAGAGAATGAACAGAGATGAGAGGGAAGAATGAAGGAGTTGATAACTGAGATGATGGCAATAAAAAATGCAGTAAATGAAATAAATAACAAGCTGACAAGCATGGAAAGCAGAATTAACCAAGCAAAAGATAGAATCTCAGAGTTTGAGGACCAAAATATGGAACTAACCCAAACTGTTAAAAACATAGAAAAGAAGCTTTAAAAAACAAAGTCTCCAAGAGATATGTGATTATTTCAAGAGGTCAACTTAAGATTAACTGGCATTCCTCAGGTAGATAGAGAACAGAGACCACCCTGGAATACACATTCCATGAAATTATCCAAAAAACTTCTCTCATCTCATCAGAGATGTGACCATTCAAACACAAGAGATTCAGAGAATCCTTGCAAGATCAAATAAGAAGACCAACTCTTAGACTCATGGTAATCCATTTACACAAAGTAGGTATAAAATAAAAAATCCTAGGGGCGGCAAGAGAGAAAGGTCAGACTACCTTCAGGGGAAGACCAATTAGAATAGCAGGAGACTTATCTACAGAAACACCACAGGCTAGAAGAGACTGGAGTCCAATCTTCATTCTCAAGGATAAACAATTTCAACCAGTAATTTTTTACCCAGATAAGCTAAGCTTCATCAGCAATGGAGAATTAAAATCTTTCCCAAACATTCAATCCCTAAAAGTTTATGCTGCTTCCAGGCCAGCTCTACAAGAAACACTTAAGAAAATATCAAACACAGAAGAGAAAAAAAGAACGACCACACTCTTCCCAAGAATACAGGAAAAAGATTGAAAACACACACATATATCGATCCAGATATCAAAAGAAAACCAACAAATAAACAAACAACAACAACAACAACAAACCCTGTAAGAACCTCATGACAGGAATAAACCTTCACATCTCAATAATTAGTCTGAATGTGAATGGACTGAATGCACCACTGAAAAGACATAGAATGGCTAACTGGATAAAAAGAAATAATACAACAATATGCTGTCTTCAGGAGACTCATCTCACCAGAATGGACACACACATACTCAAAGTAAGAGAATGGAAAACAATTGATCAGGTAAACAGAACACAAAAGAAAGCAGGAGTTGCAATCTTAATATCAGGCAAAATATTCTTTAAGTTATCAAAAATTTAAAAAGATATAGAAGGTCACTACATAATGATGAAAATTCAATCCATCAACAAGAAATATCCATCCTAAACATATATGCACCCAACATAGGAGCACCGACTTTTATAAAGAAGCTTATAGGAAAACTAAAAAAAGACATTGACTCAAACACTTACCATAGCTGGGGACTTAAATACCCCACTGACAACCCTAGATAGGAACCTCAACTTGATGCTTGACCAAATGGACTTAATAGATACTTACAGAACACTCCACCCAAGAACCATGGAATATACACATTCTACTCATCACCATATAGAACATACTCCAAGATCAACCACATCCTCGGACATAAATCAAGCATAAACAAATTCTATAAGATTGAGCTACTGCCACGCACCTTTCCAGACCACAGTGGAATAAAAATAAATATCAACACCAGCAAAGCTATTTCCAAACCCACAAAGACATGGACTGTAAACAGCATGATGCCAAACAACTCCTGGGTCAACATAGAAATCAAAGTAGAAATTAAAAGATTTCTGGGAGCAAATGAAAGAAAAGACACATTTTACCAAAACCTCTGGGATACCATGGTAGCAGTACTGAAAGGGGAATTCATTTTTTTACAAACACACATCAAGAAAATGGAAAGAGCACAAGTTCACAGCCTAACAAATAACCTAAGGGAGCTGGAAAAACAAGACCACCAAAACCCTAACTTCTGCAGAAGAATCCAGTTTACCAAAGTAAAAGCCCAAATACAGGACATTGCAGACAAAAATAGAAAAAAATGAATGAAACAAAAATCTGGTTCTTTGGAAGGATAAACAAATGGACTTCGCAGCAACTTGGATGGATTTGGAGTCTAACATACTCAGTGATCTATCACAGGAACAAAGAACAGAGTACCATATGTT
>CAUYQG010177201.1:0-39520 GCA_963574415.1 Tarsius wallacei
CTGTAGCCTCTACCTGCTGGGCTCTGGTGATCCTTCCGCCCCAGCCTTCCAAGTAGCTGGAACTACAGGCGCGTGCTACCACGCCCGGCTAATTTTTTGATTTATTGTAGAGATGAGGTCTCGCCAAGTTGCCCAGGCGGGCCTTGAACCTGCGGGCTCAGGCAATCCACTCACCTCAGCCTCCCAAAGCGCGGGATTACAGGCTGAGCCACCGAGCCCAGCTTCCTGAAGGTTTCTGACTTAATTTATTCATGCTTCATAGCTAGAAAAATTGCATTTTAAATATGTCATATTCCACAATTCTGCAGGGATGTTTATGTTTCTATTTATTCAAAGTAATAGTGTTTGATAAATGTAGGCAATTCACGTGTGTCTCGTAAAGTAGCATGAATATGAGTCAGCGAGCCACTGAGTTACCTTTGCCAACTGGAACAGGTATTTTACATTCTTTTATTGTTTAAACTTTTCTTTCAATATGAAGAAATTATACTTTTGAAAAGTATTAAAATTAAAACTCTTATTTGGTGACGGATGATTTCTAAAACACTTTGTAGTTCACCAGCATAGATAACTACTCTGTGAACTTTTCCCACCTCTTCCTAAGGATGGCTCCAAGTCCTGGTCCAATCCAACCAGTGAGCCTCTCAAGCTCACAATTTTCTGTTGATACGGATAAAGGATAATCTTTAATAGAATTAGTGTGTTCTGTTTTTTGTTTATTTGTTTGTTTTAGTTTTGGGGGTTTTTTGCACTGTAAAACTGGGCTAATATAAAATATTTAAATATTTTAATTTATATTCACTCTAAATAACTTAGATAAACATTTGTACAGCACATTTTTGTTTTATTATCTGACTAAAATCTTTCTATCACAACTTCATATCTTCCACTTTCCAACGATGAACCTTAGGTTTTAAGAGGTTATAATATGTGTCTAGGACTACCAATTCCAGACTCGGATATGGGATTTATAGATTGAGACAACGGTCATTAGTCCTCTTAGTCCCTTATCAGCTCATGTCACTAATGTACACTATAATTGTAACCCCTATATACATCAAAGTTTGTGAATCCTGCCAAAACTAAGATATGATTGAATCTATATACTATAGAATTATTTTCTCTGTCTGAATGTTTTGGCATTATTTAGAAGAAAAATAAATATCACATCTTCTCAACTGTTAGAAATTTTTAAGTTTATACATTTAATTATTTTCTTTAGTTATTCTTTTCTGT
The DNA here is from genome assembly GCA_963574415.1 of Tarsius wallacei. Classification (NCBI taxonomy): domain Eukaryota; kingdom Metazoa; phylum Chordata; class Mammalia; order Primates; family Tarsiidae; genus Tarsius; species Tarsius wallacei. The sequence continues at coordinate 1,237 of CAUYQG010177201.1, forward strand.
ACTTCTTAGAGCCTTTTAAGCTGTCTGCTTTCCAACTGAGTACTTTATTACATATTTTCTTGCATTGCTTGCTAACTTTATCATGGTGTTAGTCCTGATTCTTCTATCAGTCTTAAAACTCATTGACAGCAGGAACCATTTCAGAATACTTAGAAAAGCTCTCAGTAAATATTGGCTTATAATTTGGTAGAATGTATCATTCTAGGCATCACATAGATATTCTGGGAGAATGATATTCTGGTCATTGACAAGGCTAATTTGGGACAAGTCAGCCAGTCCTACATGACTCTTTGGGAAAAGTCATTGTTTACTTCCATAAAGAAGGAGAGAGAGAAATAAGTCTTTCTATGTTGTCATCTAAATCTTCCTTTCTGCACTTATTTTTCAAGCTAGTAGCATCTCACGATAAAAATAGCACCACAAATTCTCTCCTTCCATGGGGAAAAAACCCAAGTGAAAAGCTCTCAGTAGGCTCAGCTCTACCTCTCTCTGATGTCACCATAATTTGCATGCCAAAGGGAAGCCTGCAGGCACAGTGTCCCTCTCTAGAGATGGGAACAGCCCAGAACTGGAGACTGACAGGTCTTGGTCAGGACACAGAGAAAGGCTGGTTTTGCAAGTACCTCTGGTGCTGTCAGCAGGCTCAGCAGAAGGGGCGGGATCCCCCAATAGGCAAGGAGCCTGAGGTCAGGGAGGTTGCCCATTGCAAAGTTGAAGTAAGGCAGAGCTAAGTTTCTACTTTATGAAAATCCACTTGCTGAGGTAATAATAGTCAGAATAATTAAGTGCCGCTGCCTTGTGCCTTGCTTTCCAACTGAACTAGGGTATTGTACTTTTAGAATAATTTTCTTCTCTCAGATGAAGATATGTTGAAGAGCTAAGTGACAGTATTCACATGGATACATAGATTTCTAAAGATAACATGAGTGAACTTTTTACAGCAACCATTTGTGCAAAAGATATTTGTCAAAATTATAGGTAACTAAGTCCACACGGTGGTACCTGACCTCAGAAGGGAATGCAAATGACAATTTCTATTGTAATTCTTTCTCACTGGGACAGTGATATCTTCCTTTTCACCTTGGCTTGACTGACAGAACAATAACAACATATTCAATACTGATGAGTGAAGCAAAGTTTTGCCAAAATTCAAAGAAAACAAATGAGGAAAATGGCAGGACCGCAGCCCAGATATTTTAGTGATCTTTGATCATGGGTGATAGGATTCATATGAATTCACGGAGTAATCCAAGTATTAAAAAATTCATTTCTTATATAACTAAATGATGAAATAAACTAGATTAAATTTTCGCCTTTTATGATAGCCTCTCGAAACAGATACTCCACAGACTAACATATATATGTGTATCTCCTCTCTTCCTCACACAAACGCATAAATAAATACACATATCTGGTACGGTGTTATGACAGAAATAAATGTATTGAATGACAGGTGGTAGGGAACAGAAAAGGGGAAGAAAGGGCTTAGATCAAGGTTTCTCAGAGTTGGCATTATTTAGTTTGGATCATATTTGTTGTGGGAGACTGTCCTGTGCATTGCAGGATGTTTAAGAGAAGTTCTGTTCTCTACCCATTAGATACCAGTAGCACCCATGGCCCCCATCTGTGACAATAAAAAATGTCTTCAGACACTGCAAAAAGGAATCAAAATTGTTCCCAGTTGGTAATCACTGTCCTAGATTATTCAGTCCTAACCAAGTGTTTTCCCATCTCCCCACAGTGTGGTTTTTTCTAAATCTCAAATTAAAGCTTGATGTTATTGGAATGTTGTTGTGGACCGATCTCATTCCTTATACCAAAAAAAACTTACAATAATTTTTTTTATTTAAAATCTGGAATTATGGTGCTCCCTCTCAGCAATTTATTTACTTGTCTCATAGTGACACAGGAACACGTGATCAGCTGTGGTTTTGACTTATCCTTAGCGAGTATATAAAACTTAAAGTCATGCATTTTTGTATAAGTGACACTCTTGTTAGTTATTTTAAAAAATCCATTCCCTAATCTTCCCAATCCACTTCCAATTTTTCTTCTAAGTCAAATTAATTATTTTTTAAAAGTCAGAACACAAAATAAAATAAATGGTGGACTGCAGAATGTAATTTTCATCCAATGGATCGTTTCCCTGCTATAAGTCATAATAAACAATGAAAGGCACACTCCTCTCTGATTTGCACATATGTATATCTCAACTGATGACAACTTCATAGTCCAAGAACCCATAGATGGTTTGTGATCAAAATCATATTCTTATCAATTGTATCCCATATGGGTGATTTTCTTACTTTTCTTTGTTCTTTCATTAAGTTACCAAATTACTTATTATGTATTTTAGTGAAAATTTATCTTTTTCAATATTTCAATATTCTACATTTTTTTCTGAGACTAGCACCCTATTTTTTGAAGGGAGATTGCTCCTCCCACACAGCAACCATGTGGTTCCAGTGGAGGTTCTTGATATTTAACCACTATTTAGAGAAGCCAGTGAAAGTCTTGGCATGAAACAAAAGTTAGTACCTCTTGTGATGAAGCAGTGTATCGTGGGGGCAGTAGATCTTGGCAGGAGAGAAGGAAAAATGAGAAAATTCTACCTGCTGGATATTGCATCTCTGTTTCCATTTGGTCCAACTCTTTCTTTCCTTTTTCTAAAGTTATAAGGCATACCTTAATGAGCCTTCTAAAAAGTTGCCAATAAAGCATTAGACTTAATCCTTGACCTTAGGTACTTTATAGTCAAACCACGTAGATAAAACGTACATGTTAAATTGTATAATACTGACTATAAAAAATGCAGCAGGGGAGATAACCACTGTGGGAAATTTTCACTGGAGGTGTTTCTTGTGGGGGATAATCAAAAAATGGGTAAGACTGAGAAGACATAAAAGTTTCAGGAAGGCAGTATCAATGTTCTCTGTGCACTTTAGAATATAAGAACCAATGGACCCTGCAGGACATTTAATTAAAGACCTTAAAAGCCAGGCAAAGGCATTTGGAAATAAAGTTACTGGTTTGTGAAGAAAACATTTCATGACAGAAACATTGTAGGGATATATGTATATATGTGTGTGTATATATATATTTCATATTCTGTTCTTTTTATTCTCTGAATTGTTATATTTTCAATCTTACTATCTTTAATTCACCAATCTTGTATTCCAGTGTATCCAAATAATTTTTAAACATATCTCAATGGGCTCTTAATGAGTTTTTAAATTTTATTTTTAATTTCCAAATAATATTTGTATGTATTTATGGGGTACAATGTGATGTTTTTATATATGCCTACATTGTGGAATGATTAAATCAAACATTGTTATACTATTACCTCATATGCTTATTTTTGTGATGAAAACATTAAAAATATTTTTCTTTTAGCAATTTTGAAGTATATAATTATTTTTATTTATTTTTATTTTTATTTTTTTATTATTATAGCAGCCATTCTGTGCAATAGATCAGTATTTCCTCTTTCCCCATAAACCACCTCCCTCCCAGCCTCTGGTAGCCACCACTTTACTCTGTACTTCAATGAATTCAACTTTGTTAGATTTTTATACATAGGTGAGATCGTGTGGTATTTTGCCTTACTGCACCTGGCTTATTTTCACTTAGCATAATGTCCTCCAGGTTCATCCATATTGTTACCAGCGACATGATCTCCATCTTTTCAAAGACTGAATAATATACCATCTCACACACACACACACACACACACACACACGTTGCATTTTCTTTATTCATTCATCTGATGACACACATCTAGATTGCTTCCATATACATATTAGCTGCTATGAGTAAAGTTGAAATGAACGCGGGAGTGTAGATGTCTTTTAGGCATATCGATTCCAATTTCTTTGGATATACATTCAAAACTGGCATTACAGAATCATATGGTAATTCTCTTCTTAGTTTTTTTTTTAAGAACCTTTGTGAAGTCTCTCATAATGGCTGTATTAATTTACACTCCCACCAACAATGCACAAAGATTCCCTTTTCTTCACATCCGCACCAGCATGTCTTTTTGATGATAGCCATCTAAGAGGTGTGAGGTGATAGCACATTGTGGTTTTAATTTGCATTTACCTTATGATCAGTGGTGAATAATTGTTTTAATGTGCTGCTGACTCATTTTGCTAGTATTGAATTGAGGATTTTTGTATCTGTGCTCATCAGGGATATTGTTCTATAATTGTATTGTCTTGTGGTATCCTTGTCTGGTTTTGCTACCAGAATAATGTTGGCCTCATAAAAATAGTTTAGAAATATTCCTTTCTCCGTTTTTTGAAAGAGTTTCAGAAGGTCTGATATTAAATGTTGTATAAATTCTGCCATGAAACCATCTGTTCCTAAGGTTTACTTTGATGGGAGAGTTTTTATTATCTATTTAATCTCCTTATTAATTATTTATCTGTTCAAGATTTTTAATGTTTTTAAATTCAGTCTTGGTAGGTTGTATGAATTTATCTATTTTTTTCTAGGTTATTGGTGTATAATTTCAATTGTTGATGGTAGTTTCTCATGATCTTTTCTATTTCTGTGGTAGTAGTTGTCATATCTTCTTTTTCACATCTGATCTTATTTATTTGAGTCTTCTTTCTTCTTTCCTTAGTAAGTCTAGCTAAAATTATTTCAATTTTGTTCAACTTTTCAAAAAACCAATTTGCAGTTTATTAATCTTTTCTAGTGTCTTTCCAGTCTCTATTTCATGTATTTCTGCTCTAATCTTTATTATTTCCTTTCTTCTACAACTTGGGACTAGATTTGCACTGTTCCCTTAGGTGTAACATTAAGTTGTTTGTTAGAGATCTTTCTTATTTTTTGATGTAGGCATTTATTGCTATAAACTACAATTTTAGAAGTACTTTTGCAGAACCCCAGAAGTTTTGGTATGTTGTGCTCTCCTTCTCATTTGTCTTAAAATATTTTTAAATTTTTAAAGTTTTTTTCCCTCTGACCTATTTGTTGTTGAAGAACATGTTGATTAATTTCCATGTACTTGTGAATCTCTCATTTTTTTCTGTTATAGATTTCTAGTTTCATTCCATTATAAACAGAAAAGATACTTGATATGATTTCACTCTTAAGTTTGTTAAGGCTCATTTTGTGGCTTAATGTGTAATCTATCCTGGAGAATATTTCATGTGTGCTTGAGAAGGATGTGTATTCTGCTAGTGTGGGATGGAATGTGCTAAATATGTAGGTCTCTTTGGTCTAAAGTGTTGTTCAAATGCATTGTTTCCCTATTGATTTTCTGTCTGGATAATTTATCTGTTGTTGAAAGTGGGAGCATTGAAGTTTCCTACTATTACTGTCTTGCAGTGTATCTCACCGTTCAGATCTATTGATATTTGTTTTATATATTTAGGTGTTCTGATGTTGGGTGCACATATATTCAAAATTATTTTATTCTCTTGCTAAGTTGATCCTTTTGTCATAATATAGTGACCTTCTTTGTCTCTTCTTATGGTTATTGACTTAAAGTCTATTTTGCATGATATAAATATATCTTTCTACTTTCCTTTGATATTTTCTTTTGGTTAAATCTACTTTCATTTGATTATTTGCCTGGAATATCTTTTTTTATTTCTTCACTCTCAGTCTAAGTATGTCCTTTAGGCTAGAGTGAGTCTCTTGTAGGCAACATATTGTTGATTCTTGTCTTTTTATCTATTCAGTCACATAAGTCTTTTGATTGGAGAATTTAATCAATTTATATTTACAGTAATTATTGACAGATAAGAACTTACAGCTGGCATCTTGTTCATTTTTACTGACTGTTTTAATTTTCTTTGTTCTTCTCTTCCAGTTCTTTCTTTGTGTTTTGTTGTATTTTTGTAATGATATGCTTTGATACCTTTCTCTTTTGGGTATCTACCAGAAGTTTTTTCTTTGTGGTTACCATGAGGCTTACATAAAATATCTTACAGCTATAATATCCTAATTTAAGCTAATAGCACTTTAATTTCATTGCATACAAATATTCTTTTTTATACTTTTATTTATGTTTTCACATAGTTATTTGTTACCTTTTTTTCTTTTTTTTTTTTTTTTTGAGAAAACAAGATTTATTGAGAGGACAGAGAAGCTCCCACAGTGAGAGGGGACCTGAGGAGATTGCTCATTTGTTACCTTCTAATTACCATTAGCATTTCTTATAAGGAAAGGACAGTCTCCTGGTAATGTATTCCTCAGTATGTTTATCTAGAAATGTCTTTATCTAATCTTCATTTCTGGAAAACAGGTCTACTGGGTATAGAAGTCTTGATTGTTTTTTTTTTTTTTTTTTTCTTGTAACACTTTGAATATTTCACCTCTCTTTCTTCTGGCTTGCTAGGTTTATGTCAGAAAGGCCACACTGATAGCCTTATGAGATATCCTTTATATGTGACAAGTTTATTCTCTCTCACTTCCATCAAGATTGTCTTTTTGGTTGTTTTCATTTTTAAAATGTTTTTTTGCTTTCAATTACTATGTGTCTTGAAGTATTCTTTTTAAAATTGATCTTGCTTGGAATTATTTCAACTTCCTGAATCTGTATATCCACATCCATACTAAGATTTGGGGCATTTTCAGACAGAGTTGTTTTTTTTTTTTTAATAAACTTTCTTCTTCTTTCCCTCTTTCTTCTCTTTATTACACTTCCATAATTTTTATGTAGTTGGTCCTCTATATCTACTTGTTCCACATTCATGGATCCAAACTACCATTTTTTTTATTTCAAAAATATTTTTTAAAACAGTAACAAATAGCAATAGAACAATAAAAACAAAACCAGTGTATACATGACTTTTGCCCTGCATTGGGTATTATAAGTAATCTAGAGATGATTTGAAGTATGGAAGGATATTCTTAGGTTGTATGCAAATACTATGCCGTTTCATATAGAGACTTGAGTCTTAACAGATTTTATTATTCAAAGAGGGTCCTGAAACTGATCTACATTTGATGGTGCTCCATAGGTCCTGTATGTTTTCTTCACATTTTCAATAATTTTTCCTATAATTGACTAATTTCAAAGGACCTGCCTTCAAGTTCACTAAATGTTTCTTCTGTATGATTTAGTCCATTGGTAAAATATTTTTTGAGTTTTTTAGTTCCATCATTGTATTCTTCAGCTCTAGGATTTATGTTTTGTGTGTGTATGTGTGTGTGTGTGTGTGTGTGTGTGTGTGTGTGTGTGTAAGGTTTCTATTTATTTATTATACTTCTCTTTTTGTTCATGAGTTGTTTTTCTAATTTTATTTAGCTACTTATTTACATTTTCTTGCATCTCATTCTTTAAGATTATTACTTTGAATTTTTTTCAAATGATTAATATAGCTCCATTTCTTTGTATCAGCTGTTGGTACTTTATAGGTTTCCTTCAGTGGTGTCATGTTTGCCTGATTCTTTGTTATCTATGTAGTCTTGCATTGGTGTCAGGGCATTTGAAGGCACAAATCCTTCTCTCAGTCTTTGCAGATGGATTTCAGCAAGTTAAAGTCCTTTTCTGGTAGACCTCTGAGAGATTGCTCCTGGGATAGCAGTTGAGTGAAATTGAATTTGGATCACATGATTGATGCTGGGTCTACAGGAGAGACTGCATTTGACAGGCCTATTCCCAAGATCTCTTCTGGGCATATGTTCTATCCGGTCTTTGGGGGGACTGAACTATCTCCAGAACTTTGATTTGTGGGGCTGACTCTGAGATAGATGAGAGTCTATTTTGGGATTTGCAGATAGCAGAACTGTTACTAGATGCACTGATGGGTGTGGCTTTCTCTGAGTCTCTGACAGGGTTCCTGTTGGATCATAGGATGGGTCCTTGGGCTCTTTGCTCTGCCTAGATCTGTGACTGAGATGGACTTGAACTGAGATACAGCATTGTTTCAGAATCCACAGCCAAGACTGAAATTCCAGGTCTGGGTTTGGGATCATGAGTAGGCATGTCTCATGGCAGATTACAAGGTGAGCAATCCTGTTCCTAGGAGCAGCTGGGAAGAGCTAGAGCCAATTTATAAGGTGTTTCGAGATCCATCATGAAACCAAGTATGGAGCGCCAACCTGTAGGGGCAATGCTGGATGTGTTTCCCTCTGAGTACCCAGGTAGTCAGAACTACTTTTAATCTGTAGATGAGAGGAACTAGGACTGAGATCCTAGGCCATTTGAGGGTCCACTTTGGGACAAAGGTTGGCAAGTTTACCATGGGGACTTACATGGACGCATCTTGCAATGGAACCCTGGCTGGGCAGAACTGCTCCCAGATCACAACTGGAAGGGACTGGTTAGTCCAAGCTTCAGGACTAATTCAGAATGTGTTGTGGTACTTATGTTGGCAACCTGACCTTGTGGAACTGGTGGGTGAGACTCCCAGCAGGATTTTTTCCAGACCACACCTGAGAGGGGCTGGAGCTGAGATTCAGAACCCCTTCAGGAACTACTATGCAATGGAGGCTAGCATGCCTGCTTGAATGTGTCTCCCAGGAGTTGCCATCACAGGGAGGATAACTCTGCGGCTGCAGCAAAGGGACACTGGTAAAAAGATAGGACCTATTTCATATCTGCTATGGGAAAGAGGCTAACAAGTCTGTCCTGATGGCTCAGGGAGCCTAATCTTTCAGCAGTTTCTGTGTGAGAAGAATTACTCCCAGGCTGCAACAGAAACAGGCTAGAGCTTTGATAGGGTCCCTTTAGGATCCACTGTGGGATGGAGGCCAGCAAGTCTGTTTTGGTGATTAAGATATAGGCAAGTCTCCTGGCATATCCCTGTGCTCTCAGGATTGCTCTCAGACTGCAGCGAAAGGGGCTATAGCCAAGACAGGGCCACTTCAATGCACAAGCCAACATGTCTGTCCCAGCTGCTCAGATGAGTGATTCTCTCTCTGGCTTACATGGCATTATTATGATAATGGAGAACTGATGCTTTTATTATACTCACTACATTTCAGTTATGTGCTAGACATTGTATATATTAAAAAATAAAAAAAAAATCTTTAGAAGTGTCAGGTGAAAACATCTACCAAAGAGAGTCAACACTTTACTCTGTTTGTTAGAGATTGGGGGTTCATTAGCTTAAAGCAGACAGAACTGCTTTCAGTCTGCAGGTGAGAGGAGCTAGGACTGAGCTTAATACTTAATGAGCAGTAAATGAGTCCGCAAATTCTGATGAAGTTAAACAAAACTTCATCTATCACTAGTTTGTTGTCCCTGTCCCCAGTAACATGGCTTTCAAGGATTGTATTTGAGATTGGAATGTCTTTGGCTCCTCAATACCCAGAAACAGCAGGACAGAACTTTCTGTTTTGCTTCTCAGAGGTTTCTTACTTAGGTCTATAGCTTCCCATCTAAACAGTTTAAGAATGTAACAAATGTCTTAAAAGGGAGACCTGCTGAGATTTAAAGCTTCTCAAATCTCTAATTTTGTCATTCCATCTCTGTATAACCATCAAATGTTCTATATGCTTTTATCTCCCCCAACAGTGTTCCTTTGCTTGAGTCAAAGCCTCTGGTTGTACCCATATCAGCAAAGCCCCCAGGAACAAGCAACTGCAACTTTTGTTTTTTAAAGTTTTATTTTATTTTTAATTGGCAAATAATAACTGTATGTATTTATGGAGTACAAACTGATGCTTTGATACATATATATTGTAGAATAATCAAATCAGGGTAAGTAGCTTATCCATCACCTCAGATATTTGTCATTGCTTTGCAGTAAAAGCATTTACAATCCTCTATTTCAGCTGTTTTTAAATATTCAGTACATTATTATTAGACATAGTCACCTTGCTGTGCAAAAGAACAGAACTTATCCCGCCTAACTAACTGTAGCTTTATACCTGTTGGTTAAAGCCCCCATTTCCCTGTCTACCTCCCATTTCCAGCTTCTGGTAACCACCATTTTACTCTCTACTTCTATGAATTTACCTTTTTTTGGATTTTGTGTGAGAGAGATCATACAGTATCATTTTTAATTCTCAACTCCAGGAAAAGCTTTCAACTTTCATTTATCATTCTTAGAATATCTCCCTGCAAGGCCTTTGTCTACTAAGCATTTTGAGACTTTCTACTCTAGTTCTATTATGATTTAGCTCTCTACTTCAAACGTCAGTAAATGTTTTAAGGTAGAAGCCAATCTTGTGTTTGAGGCCTCTCGAGTCTTCAACTTTGTCATCTAGTTCCATGTGGCTTTCAAAAACTCTGGAGGTTTATTTGACACCTAAAAGTAGCTTCGCCTCTGGTCTGCCCTCATGAATAGGATTAGTGCCCTTATAAAGGAGGCTAGAGTGATCTTGTTGGCCTCCTCTATGATGTGGGGAATCAACTAGAAGGCACTACTTTAAAACAGGGGGAGAGAGCAAGCCCTCACAAGACAATGAATCTGCAAGTGCCTTAATTTTGGATTTCCCAGCTTTAAGAACTGTGAACAATAAATATCTATTCTTTGTAAGTACCCAGTCTAATGTATTTTGTTATAGCTTCCATAATGGTCTAAGACAGAGATTGGTATGGAGAACTGGAGTGCTGCTGAAGCAAATACCTAAAAATGTAGAGGCAACTGTGAAACTGTTCAATGAGTACAGGACAGAAGAATTTGAAGGTACCTGTCAGATAAAGTCTCCAGAGCTGCAAATGGAGCAGTAACATCAATTTTGGTGAATGTTCAGAAAAAAGGGAGAACCGTAAATGGTCATGATCAGAATGTTGATAGAAACATGAGTAGTAAAGGACATTCTAATGAGACCTCAAAGAGGAAAGATGATCCTGTTACAAAGTGGCAAAGAACTTGACTCAGTCGTGTTCACGTCCTAGTGTTTTGTTGAAGGTAGGACTTCTGAGCCACGAAATGGAATATTTTTTGGAAGAAACATCTAAGTCAAGTGTTGAGGGTGTGGTATGGCTACTATCGACTACTAATTGTATAATGTTAAACAAGAGAAACAATTTCATGAAATGTATCTTTAAAGCAAAAGCAGAACTTAAAGATTTGGAATAGTCTTACCCTGGCCATGTTATAACAAATGAAAAAACATGTTCTGGGAGAAAACACCAGTGGTGTGGCCTAGTGACTGTGTTTGATTGCAAGATCGGTATCGATGGGCAGAAACCAGATGTTACTCATCAGGACAACTGGAAAAAATGACCCTGCAGACATTTTGGAAATTCCACCCATCACAGGCTCAGAATGTGATAATTTTGAGATAAGAATGACTTCAAGGCTCTGATCTTCACATTCCAGTGCATCACTCTTTGGCCACCTAACTGTGGCTCAAGTGAGTCCTAGAGTGGCTCATGCCATCCCTCTGGAGGTCACAAGTGATAAAATTTGGTGGCATCCTCCTGTTTCTATCTCCACCAGGGTACAGGGTATGTGAGCTGTGGAGAAAAAGGCTACTATCACCTAAATTTCAAAGGATACACCACAGGGTCACAGGACTCAAGATAATGCCAGGTGGCATGGACTAAGAAAGCACTGAGAATGCAAACTCAACGTGTCATATTTTAAGAAAATCTAAAACCCAGATATTTTAATGTAAAATACCTCAATGTATAAACATTCACAACAAATAGAATTATTTTCTAAATGTAGTTGGGGTCAAATAAAGCACATATAGAGGCTGAAAGAGTATAGGAATTTTTAAAGCATGGATTATTTCTGAAAGATGGACGTTCCACCCGCATAATGGATTGCACGTGACAGTGTGGCTGGTGGGAAGAGGTAGGAGGGAAGTGGTAAGCAGGAACCAGATTCTACTGGAGGGTGCAAGCTATGGGAGGAAATGTAGATGGTATCCTAACAGTAATGAAGGATCTTAAATGGGAAAATGATGTGATCAAACTTGCTTTTTCAGAAGTTCTTTCTGGCAAGATATGGTCTGAGGCATGGGCTGGAATATGCAAGATTTTTGTCAGGGTGATCAGTTAGGAAGATATATATGTTAAATATGTGAGATACAGATGATATATAATTAGTTTGATAAATCTATGATATAGATGTATTCATATGATTATAAATCTATCATCTATCACATCTATCATCTATCTATCTATCTATCTGTCTATCTATCTATCTATCTATCTATCTATCTATCTATCTATCTATCTAACTATATCTCATGTCTCTGTGTATGGCTTTCTTTAGCTAGAACATCTTTTGCCCCAACAATTAGGATAAGATCAGAACTGAAAACTTGTCATGTATTTCTAATAAATTTTTTCTGATGAAAACATTCAGAAAAGCACAGTGAAAATAATTGCACCAACTCATAACAGCACCTCCATCATTGCTCAGTGTTTAAAGTCTGCATCACTAAATGCATGTAAGATCAAGAACAAGGTAAAGAGCTGATGGTGACTGTGATTACAGACTGGCTCATGGTCACCTGTGGGACAAACCTTTAGCACCCTCAAGAAAAAAGTGAATGGGGACAGGGATATTTTAACACAGCTAAATCCTACAGCCATATGTCTTAGTCCATTTGTGCTGCTATAATAAGTACCAAAGACTGGGCAATTTATAAAGAGCAGAAATTCATTCCCTCACAGTTCTAGAGTCTGGGAAGTCCAAGATTCAGCCTTTAGCAGGTTTGGTATCTCGTAAGGGGCTGGTCTCTGCTTCCAAGATGGTGCTGCATCTTCACATGGCAGAAAATGTGACAATTGTTCCCTTACACAAAAAAAGGCAAAACATAACTGAACCTGTGTGAAACGTCCTTAATAATGACTTTACTACCATTCAGGAGAGAGGAATACCATTCATAACCCAATCATTTCCTAAACACTCCAACTCTTAATACTATTGCATAGAGCATGAAGTTTCAACATAAATATTGAAGGGACACAAACATTCAAAATACATCATCATTCTATAGCTTGGAGGTTTATAGTACAGTTGTTTAGAGATGATCAAGTCAGGGTAAACTATTCACAGTCGATGAGACATGACGCCTATGGATTATAAAAACAATCACGACTATTTCTTTGAGATATAATACTTCAAAACCTAGAACTATTTTGTTAAAGGATATGTGCATTTTAAAGTCTCTGTTAAGTACATCCATTGTCCAGACTGGCAGTACTAAATTGCAATTCCTCTTGTTTTTTGAATCTTCATCAAAATTTATTATTTGTGTGTGTGGCTAATTGCATTTTCCAAAAATGACAGCAAAATGTCTTCCATTCTCATCTTACAATGTGACTTTGACACTCCTTGTTTGAGAAGCAAGATCTATGTTGTTTCCTCATGTTATTGGATGGACTCATTAGTGACAAAAACAATGCAATGTAATTTCCAAGGCCAGATCATAAGCAGAGAGAGTTTCCATCTGACTCTTCTCGGGAACTTGGCTTCAGATATCGGCCACCATATTATGAGAAACCCAAACAAAGACATGAAAAGGTCACATGTAGGTGTATAGATGTTCAGTTGACAGCCTAATGTGAGATTCCAGAGAACAAGCAACAGCAACCACCAGACATGTGAATAAATGAGTCTTCCCAGGTGAGCACCTAGACACTGTGGAGCAGAGACAAGTTGTCCCTGTTGTGTGCTTTCTGGCTAGCTAACCCACAAAATTCATTAACCTAACGAAATGACCCTTCCTTTGCACCACTACACTTGGGATGATTTCTAAAACAGAAATAGCTAAGGATAACACTGTGTATGTTTTAAATTCTTCAACAGTTTGAAAGGTAAAGCATGGCATCTTGTTATTGTGTAAATTGCATTTCCTTTTAGGCAAGTTATCTTTCTTCTGTGTTTCTTCCTTCGTTCCTTCCTTCATACTGCTTTTGAGAAATACTTCCTCATCAAAAGCTGAAATTTTGGAAAGGATTATTACTTCTTCATCTGCAGTGATTGACGTCATGCATGCTCTTCTATTAATAATACCATCAGTAGAATTATACATTACACAGAGGTGGACCAATACATGCAACTCAAATAAGTAATTTAGATTTATCCTGTAGCTCTCATTTTTCTCCACTATGAATGATGTCAAGAAATTTCCTTACAAGTGTCTACACCTCCTGATTCCACTCAAAGAAGCCATGGTAAAGGGCACAGTCTCCATCAACTAGTATCTCTAGTATGCCTTTTGCAAATCTTGAGGTTGGTGTAGGATGAAAGACTATGTTATCTCAGTATGTGATATATATTATCTCAGTATTTCAGATGTTGAAGGCCTTGCTTTGTAGTTGACCTTAGCCTTACAATAAATGGTGTGCTACCTCAATTTTTCTCATATAATCTAGATAAAAATGACAAAGTGAGAGATATAAGATCTGAATCTCACTTATTTTTGCATATGGAAATAAAACTAAAATTATTTATAAGAACTGAGATGTGTACAAATCAGCACCATGAATCTACAAAGATATAAAAAATCCCAAGAGTGAGTTAGGTATGAAGCAAAGGTATAAATTGCACCTATGTCATTCCTCACTGACCTAGGCAAAATTTTATGTTTGTTACCATGGTCCTGATGGCAAAATATATGTATCTTCATCTAAGCATTCTTTAGATATGGCTTATTATGTGGCTGGCCATCTAAGAATGTCTGAAGTAGGGCTATGCATAAGGATGTGTGAGTCCACCGAGCCCGGATCCTGTTCCCAATCCCAACATAAAGGATCCTTCTTGATTGCCTGTCTTCTTCCCTGGAATATGAGCTCCAAAAAAGAAGATACTTGGTCTGATTGTTCACAGCTATGTCACCAGTACCTGGGTTGATTTCTGTATATAATAGACATAATTATTTTAGTGAATAATGTTAGTTCAGGTCATTCCAAAAATGTCTGAACCAATATAATACCTATTCAAATAGACAAGTCAAGTAATAGGTAAGACTGAATACAGTCTTTTCTAAACAGTTTAACACTTAGATGGATATGCTGAATATTTGCTACATAATCCATGCCCTTGAATATTTGGAATCCCTTCTTCATCTCTATCTATGGTGCCATTTTCTTGAACATTCCTACATTTCAGAAATCTTACTGCAAAACACCGTGAAACAGGATTGTCAGATTTTGATAAAAAATTAGAGAATCTGCTTTTGGTATGCCTCAAAGATTCACACTGCAAAAGCTTCTTCTAATTCTCCCTGGGACTAGTGAGCTAAGGAAACTCCACTATCTTTCTAAATAATACTCTAAGAGGAAAAAGTGGAAAAGATCCCACAATTAATGATTATGACATATGCCACATGTTATTAAAACATATGTAAATGAGTACATGTTGACCCTCTCATCAAACTTATGTTTAATCCTCCAACATGAAGCTACTACAAATGTGGGGGCTTTTAAAAACACAGAATAAGGATGACAAAAGTAGATATGAAAGTAAATATTTATTTTAAATGTAAAAAGAAATCACAACAAAAGTTTATGAACACATAAAATCTAGCAAAGTGGCGAGTTTTTTATTAGCTATTTGAATCACTTTCATACTTCTCTTTTCTCTGTTTTTTATTGCAAACATTTGATTGGTACTTACTATTATTTTCTATGATACTATATGCCACAATCTATTCTGGCTGCTATAGCAAAATACTTTGGACTAGGTAATTTATAAACTACAGAAAGTGATAGTTCACAGTTCTGGAGGCCAGGGAGTCCAAGATCAAGTCTCCAGCAGATTCTGTGTCTGATGAGGGTTCACTTCCTCATAGACAGCCCTTCTCATTCTTACCTTAGAAAGCAGAATTGAATTGCTTCTTCAGGCCTCTTTTATAAGGGCATTAATCCCATTCATGAGGGCTGAGCTTTTATGACCTACTTACTTCACAGAGGCCCTTCCTCCCTATATTATCACCTTGGAGGTCACAATTTCAACACATAAATTTGGGGGGACACAAACACACAAGCAGTCAGACTATAGCATACTTCCCCCAGTTCCTCTAAATTCATGTCCTTCTCATATGCAAAATACATTCATTGGATCTCAGTGTCCCAAAAGTTTTAACCTAATTCTAATACCAATTTAAAAGTCTTAATCCAGAATCTCATCTAAATATCATCTAAATTAGATATAGGTGAGACTCAAGGTATCCTGAGGCAAATTGGTCTCAAGCTGTGAAATTAAATAAGTTTTCTGTTTCCAAAATGCAATGCATAGGATAGACATTCTTATAAAAGGGAGAAATAGGAAGGGAAAAAAAAAAGGGATAATTGGTCCCAAGTAAGTCCAAAACCAAATGGCCAAACAACATTAAATCTTAAGTCTTGAAAATCATCCTTGACTCTATGTCCTACCTCCTGGAGTCACTGGGGAAAAGGTTAACCCCTAAAGCTTCAGACAGTCCAGATATCACAGCTTTTCTTGACAATGCCCACATGACAGCTCTCAGAGGAAGGAGTCTGGTGCCTGCAGGTCTCTTGGGCTAGAATTGCATTGCATGTCCATGGTTCTATAGGTTTGAGGTCACAGAGGTGGCCCTGCACTCACGATTTGACAAAACACTGTTCTAGTGAGAGCTCTGTGCAGCAGCCCTGCCCCCACGTCTCCATCGGGCATTACACTAGTGGTGACTTTCTGGGGTGGTCCAGTGCCTTTGGCAGTTCTCTGCCTGGGCCCCAAGAAGCTCCATGACATCCTTTGAAATCTAGGTGGAGGGAGACATGCTTCCAAGCTCATGCATTCTGTGTACCTGCATAGTTAGTGCTATGTGAATGTCACCAAGATTTACTACCTCTGTCTTCTGGGGGTGCAGCATAAGTCACATTTGGACCTGCCTGAGCCACGGCTGGGATGGCCAAGAAACACTGCACTGGATTTTACAGGACAGCTAACAGCAACTCAACCATATACAACAGAAATTGTGAACCCTGTAAATATACAAAAAGTCCTAAATTAAATGTAACTTTTCCTTCGGTCCATGAAATGCCCAAGGTCACTTTAACACAGCCCGACATGAGGAGAGGTGTGATGAAAAGGAGGGTAGAGTAGAAAGACGCAATTGACTTTACCAAGAGAAAATGCAATACTATGAGGTAAGGAAGAGGTGGGGAGAGAGAAGCCTTCTATCTATATTGGACTGTGTTCTAATTCTGACTCTACCCTCTGTTAGCTGTAAAACTTAAAGGAAGCAAGCTAACTTCTCCGTGTGTCTGGTTTTAATATCACTACTCTCATCCTAAGAAGTGATAATTAAGTGATTAAATTACTATAAAGTGCTCAAGACAGTGCCTGGCATAGAAAATCACTCACAAAATGTTCTCTGTTTTTGTTGTGCTAAACACTGTACCTGATTGCCAGGGATATTAAAGGAGTCAATTGACTTTTCTACAAAATGTTTTATACTTAACTATGAATACAAAGATAAAATAACTTGGCTCAAAGGCCAAGTTTCTGAAAAATAAAAGGGGGTTCTAGATAGACTTATTAGTCTGTATTACTTGGCTGTAAATACTTTGTTCCTAGTCCACAAGTCATATAAAGAAAGGTGTTTTAAAAATTAAAGCGGAGAGATTAAGGATGGGAACAGATGTAGATGTTAACCCCTCCAACTGCCTGCTTTGGTATGATTATTTGGCTTACATTTGTCATTTTATTCATATTTTGGTGTGCTGGCATTGACAGAAAAAGAGCAAGAGGGTTAGTTAATGATACATCATTAAGATAAGACTTTCCCTAAATGTATCCATACAGAGAAGTGAAATAAAAGTGTTGATGAGATTTTGCTAAGAGTGAGTCTCCTGGACTCCAGGGTTCATATGCAGTGCCCAATTCTGTCCCCAAATATTGTTATTATAGGCACATGGAAAAAAATGTGACTTTCAAATAGTAGGATAAAATTACAACTTGGAAAAGATATCAAATTCCTACTTCTGGAATGGGATCTAACTACCTAGTTTAGACACTTCCCCCATACTATTAAAGGCCAGGCCCCTAAAGTTTATTTTTTGTCTTATTATTTTTATTTTATTATTATTTTTGTGTGAACGCATCTCAGGGGAGGGAATGTGCTAAGAAGGGGCATGGAAGAGATAAGAAAAAAATAAAAAGGGGAATAGTTGCCGAAAAACAAAATACAACAAAAACCTTATTACTTTTTGGAGAAAATTTTAAAAACCAGTTTAAAAATTCAATGGTTTCTAGACTTCATGCCTAATAAAAATTTTCCAAATGGCATAAAATTATCCAAGGGCCATTTGAATTGCAGGGCTCCAAGCAGAGCAGCCTGGGATGTTTTCACATGTGCTGATACTTTGAACTTTCTCTTGCCTATATTTATTCAACAGATGGCAAGGCTTGTGATAGGATCAAACAGGCTCCTGACAAGAGAGTCGCTCACTTTGTGCAGGAAGCCTGTCAGGTAGGCCTCTGCGCTGTAAACAAATGGATGGGCCGATGCGGCTCCCAAGGGAGGGAACTGCAAGAAACCACACAGGGGAAAGACAGCGGCCAGGAGAGCAACTGAACTCCAGGAGATTTCATGACAGAAAGAAGTATAATAAATCAAGGCTACATCCCAAAATCAGTTAGAACTCTTCCTTAATTGTGTATATTATATCCTAAAGAATACTTTGTCTCTGGAATACAGGTCAGTAAATCCTACAAAACACATCTTGAACGTTTCTTTTAAATGAAGGCTAGCATTTCCAAATTGATCTTTTTTTATTGCCTTTTATTAATTCTCCCTTAGAAAAGAAAAAAACCTGAGAGTTTTACACTAGTTGAGAAACTATGGCAAACAGCCAAGGTGATTGGAATTTTGCTGTATTCAACAAAGCCATTTTTTTCTGTGAACTTGGATTAAGTAGCAAAATTAATCTATTAAAACTGGTATGTCTTATTCTCAACATAAAAAAAATATTTAAAGGGGGTTCTTATTTAATACATACTATGGAATATTATTATTTATCTTTTGCCCTTAGTATGATTAGAACTAAACATACTAAGTCAAGGCTAAGGTACTGTCTTTGTTGTATGTACAGTGGTATACATTTTGAAAGAAAATAGAGAGATGTTCTCATGTTCCACTCTTGCAGAATTAGTGTGTTAGATGTCAAACGCCAATAACAACCTAAAGGAAAAAGCTGGGCTTGGAAACAGAGTGGAAAGGTCAATTAAGTTAGAATTATTTCTTTTCAAGATCAAATGGTATTCTTTGAAATATAAAAATTGTGTCAAAAAGCAAGCAAAATACTTGATGCAGCGCCTACAGAGTGGTTACCCCTCAAAATTTATATAGCAGGCAATAAATGCAAATGCATATGGGCATAAATAATAGATCCCTCTTTGATTATTAACATATTTTTGAGCTATGTTCAAATACTCTTGAGACTCAGGCAGTGAACACTGTGGTGCTCCCCCCAGATCCTCCTGCAGGGCTGAGAAACCCTTCCCCAGCTCTCATAATCATCACCCGCTTCTCTCAGAGGGAAGTTTCCCTTGGTCACTGGGAATTGTTTTACCTAGGGACTAGGTTATGCCTCCTCCCAAGAGGTGGCTGTGGCCAATGACTGTAAGATGTTGGAATACAAAGGCCAGGATCCCTTGCCTTAATGGAGTGGTCATCCAGCTCAGAGCCCCATGTTTGCATTTTGCTTCAAGGTGCTTTCCTGACTCTGGTAGAATAAATGCTCAAATTCCCCATGAAGTTAACTACAGGTTAACCTACTGCTAAGTTTCCAGTTTGACCAGGATTTGCAGCCATATTTGCATGGCAAGTCAGCAGCTCCCTGCCCTCCCCGTCTACATTACTTCCTTACAGGTGTGTCTGCCAGAATCGAGGAAGTCTACCTCTAGAGCAGCAACAGGCTCCAGATTCTTGAGAAACTAAGTAAAAAGGTTTTGAACTTGAGATAAGGTAACACAGAGTTCATGGAAGCTTTGTGAGTGCAGGTGTTTTGTGGTTGTTATTTTCCTTTTGTGTGTTTTACTCCCATAACCCCAGTGCTAGAACAGTGTTTGGTACATGATAGGTGCTCAATTGTGTTGCAGAAATAAATGAATGAATTAATGCATTTTACATGTAACTTTTTTAGAGTTTTAGATCATTTTCTGTCAAGAGAGCAAAGATTTTTAAAAGTGGTTGTTGGAGAAAGCGGTGATGGGAAATCGGGACTTGAATATTCAGCTTGCTTATTATAGGAGGGACCTTACTACCACTGGTTTGGAAGCTTTCTTATTGTGCCAAGAAACATTGGGAAGAAAGATCTTGTGGATTAGTTTAATTATGGATATGCTTAATGATGTTCATTTAACAATATGACAGTATTATCTCTACTTCTATGGATCAGGACTTACCGGAATACATCTTGGTAATTATTCAAAATAATTCCTCAGTGTCACCTAGGGAATCCCAGGATATATAGCAAGTCAAGGTTATTTGATATCATTGTCTAAAATCAGCAATTTGTGGACCAAAGCAAGTAATTTGATATAATTGAAAATGTAATAAAGAAATAAATATTGCTTTAAGATTATTTTAAAAACAGTTCCTATAACTAAGCTTCCAAAGTTTTCCAGAATCTATTGCTATTCAAAAACATGAAACTTCATATCAGCCATTGTCTGTTTTCCATCTTTCTAGTCTCCATGCTGTGTATACACGACGAAGGCAGTGCATTTTTTAATCATGAGTTTGAGCTTTCCTTGCCATTTCATGTATTTCTGATCTCTTATAATAAGTTGTTCTTGCTCAGAAAAAGCAAACTAAGAATATAAAATTAGGAAAATAAATGTAGGAGATAAAAATTCTCACAAGTGTCTATGTTTGTGAATGTAGGTATATGTGGGAGTGTTTGTTGTGTGTGTGCACACATGTCCCTTGTAGGATGAACTGAGAACTGCACTCATTCATTGAAAAACTTAGGCTTTTGGCCCAAGTCCCTGGGCCAACAGGTGGTCCTTCATGCTTAAGATGAAACCAAATATCTGTAAGCACAATAATCCTAGGGCTGTCATTAAACAAGGAACTGGATCTAGTTATGTGAATAAAATAATGTGCCTTCCTCGTGGAAGACTGGATTAGGCTTTCTTTAGAAAAAAATAATTCAGTGGGGCCAGGAGTGATGACTTGGGTAAAACCAGTGGCAGATTTCTCTGACCTCATTTCCTCATTCTTCAACTGCATTTCAAAGCCAGCAAAATATAAACAAAGGAAGTAGGATTCCTTGCAATGATCTAAATGATACATCTCTCTTTCCCAAGTTAACCTGGTAGTCACATAAAGTTATAACTCATTTTCCTTTTACATAGTCCTGCTTCAGGCTGCTTTCCTGACTCTTCAGTAAAAGAAATGTCATACTTTCCTGAAGTTAACTACAGGCTGGTGTAAGGAAGATATAAGTATATGCAGGAAATACCACCCTGGCTCTCCTCTGGCTGCCTCCTTCCCATAGGGTAGGGGATCTCTGGAGCAAACAGACATGTCCACCTTGAGCCAGTGAGTCTCATTCTAGACTCCATTAATAGTTATCAGGGACACCAGAACAGCCTGCCCAAATAGCCCTGAATCCACTGCCAGAACCTGCACAATCTTCATCAGTGAGTCAAATCTCTCCACTAGAGTATGGACGGTCAATGGCATGGGAAAGGGGTAGTTGGTGAAAGCATTGTAGGTATTGGAACTATAATTGGCAGTTGGGGTACAAAATAGGGGCAGAGATAGAAAGATATGAAGTAGGTGCTAGGTGTAGGCCTGTCACCATCTTTACTTGCAAAATGTTATACCCACTTTTGTACTCCAAAAAGAAATAACTCTTTGTTCTTTTTCTCTAGGCAGAGCACCCGTAGACAGAAGTAAAGCTGGACCATGAGGTAGAAGAACTATAGGTTATTAAATGACCACTATCCTCCAACTCCAGCATGAGATCACAAGACCAATTTGTCAGATCTTCCCACCATAGGCTAGGGGAAAATATCACACACACACATTGAACCACTACACGTGGTTTAGAAATAAGAGTCTGCCACAAAGAGATAGAATAGGGGAGTTGAAAGCAAAGATGAAGAGAAGAGATAGGTCTTAAGAAATAGTTATTAAAAATCCAGACTGCAGCCAATTTTACATAATTGTGTCATTTTGTGTTTCATAAAAGTGACTTTGTGTTTAGGACAACCTTGAATACTTCAATCTTGAAGGGGGATGATTTGGGTAGAGAGTGAAGGAAAAGTAACAGGAAAATAGCCAAGAATAAAATTGACATTTTCAGAATTATGGTGGGTGAGCATGGGTATTTAAGTTCCTGGAAATCCAAAAAAATTCTGAAAGGGACACTGGGCTTATTAATTCAAAAACTAGTAACTCTTTTAAGATAAACTTTATCCCCCACAGTACATGTGATTGGGGTGGTATCAAGCCTGGTTTTATTTAATATAAAATAAAAGAGTGACTCCATTAATTTCTTGTCTAATAATAATGGTATTGGCTATTGTTTTGCTAAACCATGGTCTGATCATGTGGCTCCTTGAGCCATGATTGCCGTGTTTCCTGGCCTTGGCCCCCTCCCCTACCTTGGGGAGGTGAATCTTCTCTTTCTCTCATTTATTTTAAGAATAAACTGTATTTTCCAATCTAAATAAAAATAATAATAATATTGATGTCATAGTATACTTGGGAAGATGAAATATGCATATATATGTGTGTCTATATATATACAAAATATATGCTTATAGGAGTGCCTGTGACACAGTAAGTGCTCAATAAGCTAATAAGCTTTAGTTGCAGTTATTGTTATTGTTACTAATATTGTTGTACTATGTCCCTTTTTCCTTATTTTTAAAATCAAGAGATTAAATAGATAATCAATGCATTATACTGAGCTTCCAAGACTCCATTCTATGATTCTATAACAAGACAGCATAGTAGTATGTATTATTTTTATTCTAAATTAGTCATAGCCAAAGAAGATATTGCTTTTAAACGCTTTTCTTCATTTTAATGAGGGGTTTCTCAACCACTTCCTTTGCAGTGTAAATTCTATGAACATGAAGCTATTTGCTTTTTCTTTTTTTATTATTTTAAAGATGTGACGTACAATTCAGGATCAGGTATACAAATGGTCATTGTACAGGTAAAGTTTGGGCCTCCCTTTGATCCCCACTTTGCCTGGTTTGAGATTAGGTACACTTATTGATGTTATGTGCCCCGCCTCCCTCCCCTGGTAGTGTCCTGCTACTGTCAATCCTTTTCTTATAGTATTAGGGTAAATGTTCAGGGTCCGCTTATGAGTGAGAACATGTGGTACTCAGTCCTTTGTTTCTGTGATAGATTCACAGCAAATAGATGCATTTAGAGTCTAGAATACTTAGCTACTTGCTTTTTCTGAGCAAGCTTATGGTCTCAGATATGGCTGTCTAACCCCCATGACTCTTTCCTAGTTTTTAGTAGACTAAGAAAATCAACTCAAACTCAAATCAGACTATAGTTAAAAAAAAAAAAGAATAGTTATTTCTGAAATTGATATAGTTGTTTCACTTTGAAAATTACAGATTTTAATTTTTTATTGATCACAAAAAGACATGGGATTTCAGCTGGATAAGGTGTAAAGGCAATTGGAGAACATTTGGACATGTTGAAATTTCTAAATGACTAACAATGAGACACTACGATTCATATTCAAGCTTGAAGAAAACTTCGTTTAAAACAATTTCCTAATAAATAAAATAATTTAACATGGGTTGGGAAGTTTTCAAAACAAAGATTGTATATTTAAATATGGAAGCATTCCCACTCTACTACCAAATTTCAGGCACCTTAAGCTAAACAATACAGGATATGGAAAAATGCCTTTACGTGTTGAGAGTGTATTTAAGCTTATGAAAACCTGTGAGCCTATGATGCTCTCTTTTACTCAGTAGATGCTCAGTAAATGCTAGCCCACTGACAGAGAAATCTCTTGTGTAACCAATTAGTTCTGCAGGGGATTCAGAATAACTCCTAATACTATTCAATCCCCAAAGCCTCAAAAAGAGAGGCTTGGCCCGTCTACCAGGCGATGGGTTAACACATCATTAGTGGCTCTCTCCTGAGTAACACATTGGCCTCATCATTAAAGCAATTATCTAATTCATTACCCAGAAGTGATCTACTCACCTTCCTCAGGACCGTAGCCAAAACAGCTGCTCACAAACCAGGCCCTAACTCCCAACACAGATGGTGAGTTTTCCTTAATATGCCTGTTGGAAGGTAATGTTTGTAACAGGCTGAGAGATCCCAGCATGGCCTTTATGGACTATTCAAGCATTCTTCTCTTCAAGTGGTATTTTTTTTTCCTACAAAAATGAAATGTGTATTTCAAATCCTGAAAACTACAGCAATAGTTGGGCCAAGGGAATAAAGTCGTGCCTGGAGTCAGGAGAAGAGCACAGAGTTTCTCTGCCACGATACCACCAATTCATTACATGACCTTGGACAAGTTGGTTAACCTTGACTACTGTAGTTATTGGAAAAAATTATGTTCTAGAAAATATGAAAAATTCAAAATGGATTCCACATATATGGCTGCGAGGCATACAAGGAAAGAATCGAGGCTTCCTAAATTAATGGCCAGGTCTAGTCAAGAGCATAGAAAGAAAAATCTACCTCTTCTGGCATTGATAAGTACAGTTGTTAGAGATCTTGATTTGACTCCCTCTTCCTCTTTTTACTGCTCAATGTAAGAAAGAGATGCATTCTCACTCAAAGGGTTGTTGCAGACTTGTTTAAGTTTATGAATGTTGAAGGGCTCAACCTTGTGTCTAAATCACAGTATACAATATTTGTTGACTCTGAATCTGAACCTTGGGGATGCTTCCTCCCTTGCCCCGTGACACATATATCAAGGCAACTGAATGATCAAGTTAAATGTAAATCCTGGGTTTAAAACGCTCTAGTGACTACCTTTCTTACCTAGAGAACAAGTCAAAGTCCTTACACAGACTGCAAGTTCCTGTCCCATCGAGAGCCTCCTCTCCTATGCTCCGTCTCTTGCACCCCACCCATGCTGGTGACCTCCTTCCCAAACCTTGTATATGCCTGTACATTCCAAGCTTGGAGTTGTGCTCACTGTTCACTTTGCTTGCCAACTCTCCCCCAAGAAACTCACACGGCTCCTCCTCACCTACCTCAAGCATTTGGTTCAATGTCACCTTTTACTGAGATCTTCTGTGATTGATATATAGCCATACCTATGCATAAATAACAACATACTCTCATTCACCTTCTGATTTGGTTAAAGTTCTAAGAATTTGATTATGCCAAGGAATTTTGAGAAAATATTAACGCATCAACTGTTGTTAGGAGTAGAGACTGGAACTTTCTTGGAAGGGAGATACACTAGTGTATACATCAAAATGGTCAGTAAAGCATTGTTTAAAATGACAATAAAACTTGAAGCAGGCTGGGCATGGTGGCTCAAGCCTGTAATCCCAGCACTTTGGGAGACCCAGGCAAGAGAATTGCCTGAGCCCACGGGTTCAAGACCTGCCTGGGCAACTTGGCAAGACCTCATCTCTACAATAAATAAAAAAATTAACTAGGAATGGTAGCATGCACCTGTAGTGCTGGCTACTTGGAAGGCTGAGGCAGAAGGATTGCCTGAGCCCTGCAGGTACCGTGAGCGTGCCACTGCATTCCAGCCTGGGCAACGGACTGAAACTCCAACTCAAAAAAAAAAAAAAAACTTGAAGCAGCCTAAACTTCCATCAGTAGAGAACTGGTTAAATAACTTACAGCTTGTTTAATTAGTAGAAAGCTAGGGTGCATATTTTAAAAAGAACAAGATAGATAAAGATAGAGTGAGATGAAAGAGAGAGAGAGACATATATTGACATAGAAACATCTTAGAGGTGTATTATGTGGGGGAAAAAATAAGTTACTGAACACACTTAGTAAGGGAGGCCCTCATTTATGGCTTATATAATGTGTGTACATACATGTGAGGTGAGTGCATTCTTGTCTAGACATACGCAACTTCTGATGTGACAGTATTTACCTCTGGAAAAAAATTAAAAACTGAGAATCCAGACTCTCAATTTTTATTTTATTCTCATTTTCACTCTTCTAATAGTTGTAACAAACATGTATATTATTTTTATGAATAAAAATATTTTCTATGAAATTGGTTTTGTTCTAGTATTGGACATACCTGGGTTTGAATTGGGCTTTCTTTCTTGACATGTAAGGGAAATAAATCAAATTAGCTATGCTTCCAATTTTGCATCCATAAAATGAAGTCAATTGTTAACACTGATTTCATAGGATTGGTATGACTACTAAATGAAATAATTTATGTAGAATATACTATATTCTATACACTCAGTGACAGAAGTTAACTACATAGTTTTCACTATGAGAAGTAGCATTGTTAGGATGCAAGAATTCATGCAAAGCATCCATCACAGCGTCTTGAATAGAGTAGTCCTTAGTAAAAGCAAACCTGCAATTATTAATGTCATAATATGAATAATTTAATATCAATGGTAATAAAAAGACCCCTTCATTTTCTGTTACCCACAGTGACATACTATAGAATTAGGGTGTGGTTTACTTAGCATGATTAATTCCATACCTATGTCCCGAGCACCTAAGACTTTGGTCCCTGTATCACAGCACACTTCCCCTCAAGGGACAAGAAAAATACACAACAATATAAAATAAGATAAGTAGCAGTCAGCTGTTAATACAAAATAAACATAACCAAGAACAAGTGGCCCAGGCAATTCAGGAAAAGAAATGTCAAGCATGCAAAAGCAGAAATAAAAATATGATAATGTCTTTAAAAATATGCCTGGCAAGTAAGTGCAAGTCTCCGTATTAGGAAGGATTCCTAGGGTGCCAAGGGTGGAGGCTGCTACCCAGGCTGCCTCCAGCAATGGAATGAAAGGCCCCAGGAGCAAAGTCTCCAGAAGCTGCAGCCAGGGCCAGATCCCTATCAACTTGCTTATGCTATGTTTTGGTCAGTTTCCAATGATTTCAGAACAGTCAAGCAAATTATCCTGGAACAAATGAGTTCAACTCAATAATACAGTATGAGTTTTAAAAGCTAACATCTAACTCAATGAAGTGTCACATGGTGGCATTCTTGTCTATTCCCCACTCACTGTGAACACTTTAAGTGCAGGGTCTGAGGTTTACTCCTTGAATTGTCCCAGGACCCAAACAGTACCTAGCCAATGCCTTGTATGGAGTTCATACAAAATAAAGGCTTACTTGACCAATAAGCAAGTGAATGAGGAGAAAGATCTGTCAAGGTAGTCAAAAAAGTAGAGGAAGCACAAGTCAGAGTTATATTTGTCAACTAACGTAAAGAAATAAAGAATTCATGGTAAGAAAAAAAAAGGTTATAAGGTAGTTTTTTGTGGTGGAGATCTTTCACATAGCCCTCAAGGAGTTCACAAAGAGATTTTTTTTAACGGGCAACGAAGGAGTATGTCTGCTGAAGGGTGATAAAGGAGACCCAGGGACTACATCTGTGGTCGATATGCTTTCCCCAAGTAATTTAAAATGAAAAACTGAAACGATGTTTTTAGGATGTGTATTTTCTTTTCATGTAAGAAGGCTTACTGTCAGCATTTATCAGCTCTTTGCCTCGTCCATTATTCCTGCAAAATAAGAAACTGAAATGGCAGAATGTCTCCTCTGAGACTAACAAGGAAAAATCTGACTCCATCCATTCGGTCCAAAGATATACTGCCCACAACGGCAGTTCTCATAGGACAGGGTTACAGCAGCAGGGCTGTCATTGTGTGGGAGCGGGGCAGAGAACATTCACAACAGAACAGCAATACGTATCCAAATGGAATGCTGTGGGAATTTATCAGCGATTTCTCCAATTAGAGTTGGAGCCTCGGAGCTTAGCTCTGAATCCACCCGCCTGGGAGTAGTATCAGTACTAGCTAAATAAATGATAGAGTTGTCCTAAATACTCCTGACATGCAGAGTTTAAGACATGTTCAGACTTTAACTGAAGGCAGCTGATGCTGAATAAGCAAACTTTGATTGTTATCACAAATTTCAGCACACACTACCGCACCAGCGGCCCAGAGCAGAAGAAAATGTTCCCCATGGTTACTGACCTCAAGTTATTACCAGTTGCATATAAAGTGATACAAGGCTTAAATGAACATATATGAATACCATTCCTATATTCTGTAGCCTCTCTACTATGAGGATATTTAGCCCCAGATGGTTTTCTGTGGTTCAGTGTAAGAAATTCTGAGTTATACTAATCTTCTAAAGAAACTGTTTTAGACCATTTGGAATTGATATTGAGATCTATATCTCCATAATGCAAAAGCATATAAATCTATCAAATATTCATGATCATAAAAAGGCTCATATGGTATATATGGAATTAGACATTGAAATAGTCAAATCCCAAGTGTGTGTGGTGTTAACGTTTCCATTTAAGAGGAAATATGATATTAAACTTTAGATCAATTTGAGATTTGTAATGCTCTTGTGGATGAGATAGCATTATCTTTCACCAAAAGTGCCTTATTCTGATAGAATATATATAAAGAAGAAAAGATTTAAAATACTCTAGTGTAAAGAATTTTGGTAAGAAACAGTAAATTTAGGCTCTGGGTGAAAAACACTGATACATTTGACCACTAGAAAAAATAATAATGACATAGACAAAATTAAATAAAACAAAACGCAAAGCACAAAGTGAAGCCAAAAACTCCCACATAAAACAGAATCAATCACTATAAGTAATTCAAAATACAAATAACAAAATATCTATAAATTGCAACTCATATCATGTCAGATCTTTTGTTGTTGTTGTTGTTGAGTTGGAGTTTCACTTTGTCTCCTACGCTCATGGCTACTGCAACCTCGACCTGCTGGGCTTAGGCGATAGGAACTTCCGCCTCAGCCTTCCTAGTAGCTGGAACTACAGACACATACCACCATGCCTGGCTAATCTTTGTGATTTATTGTAGAGACAAGGTTTCACCAGGTTGTCCAGGCTGGTCTCGAACCCCTGGGCTCAGGCAATCCTCTCACCTCGGCCTCCCAATGTGTTGGAATTACAAGCTGGGCCACTGCACCCGGCCTGTAACTCATAACATAAAGAACTAATTTCCCTAATATATATGAGCTCTAAAAATTCAGAAGAAAGAAGAACCCAATAAAAAATAGAGATGATAATAAATAATTTTCCAGAAAAGGAGCACAACATTTAAAAACATTTTTTAAAAAACAGGTTCAACTTCTTTTTATAAATTTAACTAAATTGTAAAAAACAAAACTAAACTACAATAAGAAACTAAAACTGATAGTTTAAAATCTAAAACTATGTTTTCTCACCTATCAGGATGATAATAGTTTAAGTGTTTGATAAAACAGAACACAAGTATGACTGAAATAAATCAGACACTTCCATTTCTGATGATATTGTGAAATGTAAAACTCCCTGTGAAGGATAGTATCTTTCAAAATTACCAATGCATTTACTCTTTGACTCAGCAACCCTACTCCTGGAAATTTATACTAAATGTATAAAATAACACTTCACAAGGTTATCATGGAAGCATGGTTTTAAACACAAAATATTGTAAAGAAACTGTCTTTCTTTAGGCAATTACCTAAACTAGTCCTTACACACACAGTCATAAGAAATAACTGAAGTTTTCTATACATTTCTATGGAAAGAACTGCAGGAGTTGCAAGATACCTAAGTCAACATAATAAGTTATTATCTATGCAAAACAGATAGGAAATAAGAAAATATATTCATGTATATTTATATCTGTATAAAGAAGAATTGAGCATATATACACGAAACTAAAAAAGGCAGTTTCTTACGGGGGGGTATAATGGGATGAGCAGAGATAAGAATGAAATAAAAAGCTTTTTGATTTTTTTTAATGCTTTCCTATATAGTGTTCTATGGGTAACATGAAAATTTTACCTACTCAAAAATAATATTAACTTAAAATAATGAATTTGTTCTTTGTAAATGTGTACATTTGATGAAGCCAATAGTCTTACTGTCATTTTGTAAATCTTCTTAATATTATGAATTAACATATATAGTACACTTATTACCTCCAGTAAGATAATTATGTGAATGAGGTCTTCACTAAGTTTTGTTAGCTGGTAAGATAGTGATTTGATTTTCTATTTAATCCTTTAGAGAATTTCTAAATCGCCCTTAGTAATGTGTTAATTTTATATTCAGAAAAAATCAGAAACAGTTGATGTCAAGACTTTATTTCATTGCCAACCAACCTGCTTCAAAGGAAAAAATACTCATATATGGCAAATGCAGTTAAGCTGAGTATGTAAATTCTGTTTGGACTGAGATGTACTGAAGACCATACAAACTTCAGCTCTCATGTGGTGCAGAAGGTGGCACACTCTCCTAACAGCATCTAGAAGCTAACCCTGTCCTGCCAGTACCATTAAAAATACTGGATTGTTTCTAAACTGAGAGCAATTTCCAAGAAACAAGTAATACTCTGGGCCCACCAGTCAAGGCTGAATTCTGAGTCCTCTATTGTATACTCTTCGCTAATGATATAGGCTGCCCATTTCCTTAACAAGCTGGGTTTGTTCATTGGAAAATGTAACAAATAATTTCAAGGTTATGTCACTCTTGGCAAACGCAGTAACGCTGGTGGAAAAAGGAAGTTTTCAGAGCAAGGCAGAGACTGAAATCTTGTTTAGAACCACCAGCGTACAAAGCCTGCAGTAGAGTCATATTGTTCAAATTTACAGGACTCTGATGCTCACAGATATGGAATGCCAATTGACTTTTAAAAGCATATAAATTAAAAGAGATTAATTTGTTCGAATTCAGCCCCTAAGAGTAAGGAAATATACATTTTATTTAGTGTGTCTGTCCTTAAATATTTGCTGGCTAAAAAGAGACATTGCTTTTGCTTCTCATCACAGGCACTTTTTGATTATTCAGGAAATGGTTATTTGGATGCGTTTGAGTTCTTTATTTTGTCCACTTGTCCACTTTTGTAATTTTATCGTTTATTAGTCTTTCCTCCATTAGATAAACAAAGAAAGGGAAATTGAGGTTAGCTGAAATAATTGGTTATTGGTCAATTTAATGTCAAATGTGCTATTCCCTGCTTATGGATAGTAATTGCTAGTGCTTTTACGTTAAATTTTATTATTAAACCTATTGAAATACTTTCTTTTGTAGATGAAAGGTCTTGGGCAATGACCTGGGCCATCGGATTCTGCCTTCACTTTTGCCAATAGTTTGCTTGGTGTTCTTGGATAAATCATGAGTCTCACTGTCCCTTCATGTTTTAGGGGATGGTGGCACTGCTGACTTAAAAAGAGAGAGAGAATTTAAGATACTTATGAAATAACCAAGCTCTTCAAATGATATTTAGAAAGGAATTTGAGGACACATACAAGCAGACTAGTTTCTTCCAAGAAATCCTCCACTCTGGTGCTTGGGCACAACTACAAGCTGATTAACCATGCATGTGAATCTCGATTTGCTCCATCACTGAAAACATTCTATTTTTCTAGGGCTCTGTCAGGGCATATTATTCTGACAGGTAAAATCACATTACAATTAACTCTATATCTAAAATATGATTGTGTATGGTTTAGATTACAGCATGAGAATGATTTTTTTTTAGATAATTTTTTTGTTTGTAGCATATTCAGTCATTGGACTATTGCTGCTTTAATTATAATGGCACTTGCCAATAATATTTGACCAAGAAGGACTTCCCAAATCTATACTTCTAAAGGAATACATGATCTCCCTTGGCTAAGAAGAGCTACCAAACACGTGATTTTGACAAAATAAATAAATATTCCACTTAAAAATTTAGTTTTAGGCAAGGGAGAAGAAATATTAATTTCCTTTTTCTAGTCTTGGCAAGAAAAAGGGAAGGTAAATATGTGCTTACAAAGAGGGAGAAAAGATCATATCATCTTTGTTTCTTTGGGCTATGTGTCCTTATGCGATAGGACATCCTGACTTCATTAGTAAGGGTCACTGGCTAGTCCACATGGAGACAGGAGGTGGTTTAATCACCACACCGAGGCCGGAACCATTCTATCCACAAAGAAAGAAGTCTGTAAGAATAGGCTAAAGATAACTTGACAATATGGCTTTTGCTTTTTGCTTCCTTTTTTTTTTTTTCTTGCACTCAAGGGTCATATATGTATGAAGCAGGTTGAGGTAACTAAAAAATAAATCCTGTCTCTTTAGAGTATTGTATTTCTGACTAACATCTCTTACTTCCTGGATGAGTATTCTAGCAAGCATTTTAGAGAAAATTTAGCTGTGTCTATCTAGTTAGGCTTCTTAATGGAACACAACAGCTAAGAATCTATTTCAGAAATCAGCTGGCTTGGTAATGGAATAATAGCTTTCACTGGTGATCCATGAATTTATAGAACTGTTTACAGCTTCCGGGGGAGGACTTTGGAGGAAAAAGGAAATCAAGCATGGGGATAATGAAAACATGTTCCACTTATATAACTGAATAATCTTATTTTAATAGAAAGCATTAAAATTTGAAACAATGTAAAACTTGGAAAAATCTAAGGCAAATAAGACATTATAATATAAAATGGGCTGAAGGATTATCCAGAAAGCCATCACAAACATATACAGGCATACCTTGGAGATGCAGCAGGTTTGGTTCCAAACCACATATTAAAGTGAATATCTCAATGCAGTGAGTCACACAATTTTTTTGGTTTCCCAGTGCATATAAAAGTTATATTTATACTATACTATGGTCTATTCACTGTACTAGCATTGTGTCTAAAAAGACAATATATAAACCTTAATTAAAAATACTTTATGCTAAAGAATGCTAACGATCATCTGAGTCTTCACAAGTTATAATCTTTTTACTGGTGGAGAGTCCTGCATGGATGTTGATGGGTGCTGATTAGCCAGGGTGGTGATCACTGAAGGTTGGGTGGCTGTGGTAATTTCTTAAAATGAGACAACAGTGAAGTTTGCCACTTCAACAGACTCTTCTTTTTACTAAAGATTTCTCTGTAGCGTGTGATGCTGTTAGATAGCATTTTACCCACAGTGGGACTTCTTTAAATTGGAGTTAATCCACTCAAAGCCTGCTGCTGCTTTATCAACTAAGTTTATGTGATATTCTAAATCCTTTGCTGTCATTTCAACAATATGCATCGCATCTCCACCAGGAGTAGATTCCATCTCAAGAAACCATTTCTTTGCTCATCCATAAGAAGCAATTCTTCATTTATTTAAGCTTTATTATACGATTGCAGCAATTCAGTCACATCTTCAGACTCCACATCTAACTCTGGTTCTCTTGCTATTTCTATAGCATCTTCAGTGACTTCTTCCACTGAAGTCTTGAACCTCTCAAAGTTATCCCATAGGGCTGGAATTATCTTCTTCTAAACTCCTGTTAGTGTTTCAATTTTGACTTCCTCTTATGAATCACAATTGTTCTTAATGGCATCTTGAATGATGAATCTTTTCCAGAAGATTTTTCAGTTGACTTTGCCTAGATTCATCAGAGTAATCACTATATGGCAGCTATAGCCTTACAAAATATATTTCCTAAATAAGATTTGAAAGTTAAAATGACCCCTTGATCCGTGGGCTGCAGAATGGAGTATTAGCAGCCATGAAAACAACATTATTCTCATTGTACATCTCCATCAGAGCTCTTGGGCAAACAAGGAGTATCATCAATGAACAGTAATATTTTGAAAGAAACCTTTTTTTTTTTTTTGACAGTAGGTCTTAACAGGAAGTTTAAAGCATGCTGTGAACAGATATGCTGGCATCCAGGCTTTGTTTTTTTTCTAGAGTACAGGCAGAGTAGATTTAGCATAATTCTCAGGGGCCCTAGGCTTTTTTGGAATAATAAATGAGCATTGGCTTTAACGTAAACTCACCAGCTGCATTAGTTCCTACCAAGAGAGTCAGCCTGTCATTTGAAGCTTTGAAGACAAGCACTGACGTCTCTCTAGTTATGAAAATCCTAGATAGCATCTTCTTCCAATTTAAGGTTATTTTGTCTACATTGAAAATATTGTTTGGGCTGGCCACCCTCATCAATGATCGTAGCTATATTGATCTAACTTGCTTCAGCTTTTACATTAGATTTGCTGCTCCAGAACTTTGAACTTTTATGTTAAATAGATGGCTTCGTTACTTAAACTTCATGAACCAGTCTTTTCTAGCTTCCAATTTTTCTTCTGCAGACGCTTCACCACTCTTGGCCATCACTGAATTGAAGAGTTAGGGCCTTACTCTGGATTAGGCTTTGAGTCACAGGAATGTTTTGGCTGTTTTGATCTTCTATCTAGACTATCCAAACTTTTTTCATGTCAGCAATAAGGCTATTTTTCTTTCTTATCATTTTGTTGATGGGAGCAGCACTTTCAATTTCCTTCAAGAACTTTTCCTTTGCATTTACAACTTGGCTAACTGTTTCGTGCAAGAGGTGTGGCTTTTGGCTTGTCTTGGCTTTCAACATGCCTTCCTCAGTAAGCTCAATCATTCTAGCTTTTGAATTAAAGTGAGAAACAAGCTACTCTTCATTTGCATGCTTAAAGGCTACTGTAGAGTTATTCATTGGCCCAATTCTAATATTGTTGTGTCTCAGAGAATACAGAGGCCCAAGGAACAAGAGAGAGATGGGAGAATGTCTGGTTGGTAGAGTAGTCAGAACACACATAACATTTATCAATTAAGTTCACCATCTTATATGGGTGCAGTTCATGGTGCCACAAAACATCAAAGTTTTGGTAACATCAAAGATCCATGATCCAGATCACCGTAACAGATATAATAATAAAATACTATGAATGAATACAATGTAAATAAAAAGTTTGAAATATTGTGGGAATTACCATAATGTGATACAGACACAATGTGAGCATATACTGTTGGAAAAATGGTGCCGACAGACTTGGTCGACACAGAGTTGCTGCAAACCTTCAATTTGTGAAAATCATAGTATCTGTGAAGCGCAATAAAGTGAAATGCAATAAAACAAGGTATGCCTGTATTACTTCTGTATACATCATAACATAGTTGATATTTTTCTTTTACTCTCTATGATTCATATTAAGAATTCTGATAAACTGACACATGGTTTACTTTTAAGTAAAACTCACAACTTAAATAATCTCCTCTTTATACTCCAGGCTATGAAGTAGAGATACTGAAATATATCTCTGTTCCTACTAAGAGACGACATAATAGGAATATAGGGTAGTATTTAAAGGATTATTTTATATGCCGCCGCTATTATAATGAATTATAAGGTAATATGAGTCCTTTTAAGTGGGAAATTTTCATTGAAGTGATTTCATATTTTCTCTTTCATTTGTCTTATTACTGAGGATTGTACATTTAGGCTAAGCAATGAACATATTTTAACCGTACTGAAAGTTTTTCAAAATTATTTTTCAGTCTTTTGAATAACAATAAGAGTCAACGTGCATGACACAGACCCTAGATATTTAAAAAATTAGGTTATTTAATATGCATTCCTGTGAATTATGCTATATTGTATAAAACAAATGTAATAATGTTATACAAACATATACAATTTATAAAAGGAGGAAAACATAGTTTTAGAAAAGTTTTAGGAAATGTAATGGCTATTGATAAATTCAATATGATTTTTATGACCCATGAAGAAGAGTTGAGCCCCTTGACAAAAGAATATATGAGAGTGTATGTATATGTTTATATACATACATGTACAGTTACATGCAGTTTATATACAGTCATGCACTGTATAACAATGTTTTGTCACTGATGGACTACATATATGACTTTGGTTCCATAAGATTATACCACCATATTTTACTGTACTTTTTCTATATTTAAATGGGTTTAGATACACAAGTATCATTATGTTCTAATTGCCTACAGTATTCAGTACAGTAGCATGCTATACAGACTTGTAGCCTAGGAGCAATAGGCTGTAACATAAAGCCTAGGTGTGTATAGGTTATACCATTTAGGTTTCTGTAAATACACTCTATGACGTTTGCACAATGAGGCAATCATCTGAGAATCCACATCTCAGAATATATCCCAATCATAAAGTGACACTAGACTCTCTCTATATAAATGCATACATACATTCAAAAGCAAAAAGATGTCATTTTAGGATTAAAAACTGGGGAAAGGGCTTATTAGACACAAGCAGATGATAACTCACTAAAAGATGTTGATCAGACACTTGAAGAGCTTAAGTCTAATAACACTTTTCAGGGGAGGAACACCAGGTAAATGAAATCTCTAGACATTAACTCTGAGTTCACTTTACACAAACCAATTCAAAAATTTAAACTGATTAAACCAATTCCTTTCAATAACATCAACTGCACAAAGGGACTTATCAAAGCAACTATTTTGTAAATGATGGGGCAGTGGCCAGTAAACATAACAACTTTTAAAATTAATTTTAAAGATACTGGTGGCAGTCTCAAGATTTATTCAGAGACCCTATAGCTAGGCTTGCAACAGAACAGATATTTGAAATCAGATCCTTTCAAGAAAATTAAGAATCTGTGACTGCTTGAGTTTTGGTTTGCGATCTATGTACCCACTCCTCTCTTTCCCATCATCACACACTGAGGCCTGAGCACAGACATGTAACATTATGTGGCTGTAGCCAAATCAGTCATCTATTTGAGCCTCATTTTCTCATCCTGAAATAAGAACATCAAAATAGATTATTTTAAAGTCAAGAATGTATTTAATGTATACTCTAGAGTAAATCAGGGCAAACAAAGAAGAGCTGTAAAAACGAGTCAAGTTTTTTGATGAATATACCAAAACCTATGAATATGAATGAGTGCTATTTTTAAGGCAATACTAATAAAGTGGCCAAACTTAAGTCATGCTAACCACATATTATTCTAAGGTTTATACATATATATATCGATCTTATGAGATTATTTTTAAAAATAGGTATTTTTTAAATGGGACACAAAGATGTTAAGTCACTTGTAGAGAGTCATATATGTTGTAAGTGGCAGAGTCAAGAGTCAGACTCAGACAATCAGACTCCAGAGTAAATGCATTAACCCAGGGTTCTCCTGTCACTCTCAGTAGTTATCCCCAGCCTTTCCGTATCTGTTCCAACCTTTTTCCTCCTAAGATGAATCAAACCATGTTTCTACTGTACCCACTTCACTACTTTGTCTTTTGTTAGACTTGTCAGAATCCCCTTTCCCCAACTCAGTTTGCCTAGATTCTAATTACCCTCTAGGATTGTATTCTAGTTCACCTCCTCCATCAAACTCTTCTCAGTGTAGCCACAGACATAGTGATTAAGTTCTGATGCTCTTTCTGGAGTCAGACATACTTGGTTTTCTCTCATATCGACATTTTTAAAATGAGAAGAATAATAGCAATTACTATCATGTTTGGTGTTCAGATTTTATGACATAAGCCTTAGTGCAGTGCCCAGTGTGGAAATAATACTCAAAACACTATGTCTATCTTGTCCATTCTGCCCATTCAGAATAAACTGTTCCACTTTTGTATGTGGATT
Source organism: Tarsius wallacei (assembly GCA_963574415.1). NCBI lineage: Eukaryota > Metazoa > Chordata > Mammalia > Primates > Tarsiidae > Tarsius > Tarsius wallacei. Next base: position 38,679 of record CAUYQG010177201.1, read on the forward strand.
TATCAGTATGTAAAGTCATGTTCTGTGGGGTTATAATATAGTCATTAAAAAATTCAAACTTTCTTGAGGATCTGGATCCCAAGTTTATGCTCTTGTTCTGATTGCAGAGACAAACATCAAAATTGATCATAGGATAATGTTTTTTATTGTTGTTGTTGTTGTTGTTTGTTTGTTTGTTTTTTGAGTTGGAGTCTCTCTGTCGCCCAGCCTGGAGTGCAGTGGCCGCTTCCGGCAACTGCAGCCTCGACCTGCTGGACTCCAGCGATCCTTCCACCTCAGCCTTCCAAGTATCTGGAACTACAGGCACGTGCTACCATGCCCGGCTGATTTTTGATTTATTGTAGAGATGAGGTCTTGCCAAGTTGCCCAGGCGGGTCTCGAACCCGCGGGCTCAGGCAATCCACTCACCTCAGCCTCCCAAAGGCACGGGGTTACAGGCTGAGCCACTGAGCCCGGCTAGGATAATGTTTTCAATGCTATGAAAGATGTAAGAACAAAAGTCTAAGAAGTGAGAGAAGTCATTTTTTGAAGTAGAAGAAACAGCATATTTCTTGTTAGTCATACCTGAATCACATTTTGTGCCTGTGGATTTCTTTTTTTTTTTTTTTTAATTTTATTTTATTATGTTATTGTGGGGTCCAGTTAGGGGTTAGGCATACAAAAATGTTTCGTTCAGGTACCCTTGTTGATATGAGGTGTCTCCCCATCCCCAGATAGATACCCACCACCATTAATCCCATCCCGCGCCCGCCCCCCCCCCCCCCGGGGCCCGCCCCCGCCGGGCGGTGGGGGGGGGGGGGGGGTGGGTTGTGTGTGTGGTGGTGGATTGTGTGTGGAGGGGG
>CAUYQG010177202.1:0-42652 GCA_963574415.1 Tarsius wallacei
AAAAAAAAAGAAAAGCTTACCTCTGTATTATATGACCACAGATAAATGTAAAAGGTGCTTTTAGTAAAGCTTGTTTGACCTACTATCTTTCACCTAAGTGGTCTTCAAACCAGCAGGGTCAGCAGAACCTGTTCCTATCACTGGTGCATCAACCATATTTCAGTTTGTTGTGCTTTTCATGAAAAATAGTATGAATTCAAATCTGATTCTGACTTCACTGATAATTACTAAAAAATAAAAAAATTGAGAACCTTCTTATAAGTAGATCTTCAATTGTTTATTCTCAGTTGGTCAAGCAATGTTGACTTATGATAATCACTTAAATGTGCGTTATAAAGAAGTCTCAGCTTCTTTCTTTAAGGGAGTGAGGCAGGTAGAGTTGTTAGGACCTGTTGAATAAAAATGAGCTAATGATAAGAGGTTAGTGGGGGTGATCAGAAGTTTCTTGCCTATGAGACAAGTGGGCTGAATTTTTCTTTTTCTTTTTCATTTTTTTACTTTTTTCAAATTTTAAAGAAGTAGGGTATAATTCAGGATTAGGTATGCAAGTGGTCATCATACAGGTAAAGTTTGGGCCTTCCCTTTGTTCCCCACTTTGCCTGGTTTGAGATCAGTTACCCTTATTGATGCTGTGATCCCCCAGCAACCCACCCCGGCAGTATTCTGCTACTGCCAATCCCTTTCTTATAGAATTATGGCAAATGTTCAAGGTCTGCTTATGAGTGAGAACACGTGGAACTCTGTTCTTTGTTTCTGCGATAGATCAGTAAGAAGAATGATAGACTCTAAATCCATCCAAATTGCTGCGAAGTCCATATATTTCTCCTTCTTTATGGCTGCATAATATTCCCTTGTGTATATGTACCACTTTTTAAAATCCAGTCCAGTTTTGATGGGCAGCCTGGTTGGTTTCATGTTTTTGCTATCATGAATAGAGTTGCAACAAACATGCATGTGCAGGTATCTTTTTTGTAGAATGATTTTAGTTTCTCCAGGTATATTCCCAGTAGGGGAATTGCTGGGTCATATGGAAGGTCAATGTTCAGTTCTTTTCAGAAATTGCCACACTGTCTTCCAAAGAGATTGCACTAGTTTGCACTCCCACTGGCCATGTAGAAGGATTCCTTTCTCTCCACATCCTTGCCAGCATCTGTTGTTGTTTGTTTTAGTAATGATGGTCATTCTTACAGGGGTTAGGTGGTATCTCAATGTGGTTTTGATTTGCATTTCTCTGATGATGAGTGAGACTGAGCACTTTTTAATGTGTCTGTTGGCTGCCCATATATCTTCTTTTGAGAAGTGTCTACTCATGTCTTTTGCTCACCTGTTAACAAGGCTGTTTTTTTCCTTGTGGCACATTTGAGATCTTTGTATACCCTGGATGTTAGGGCTTTGTCAGGTATACAGTAGGCAAATAATTTTTTCCATTCTGTGTGGTGGGCAGCCAGTATTCCCAGCACCATTTACTGAATAGATTTTTCTCTCCCCAGTGGTTGTTGGTGGAGGCTTTGCTGAAGATGAGTTAGTTGGTTAAGAAATTGAGGTTTTGTTTCCAGAATCTCTATCCTGTTTCATTGGTCCATATGCCTATTCTTGCACAAAACCAGACTGTTTTGATTATTTTAAGCTTAGTAAAGTTTAAATTCTGAAAGTGTGATACTCCCCACGTTGTTTCTTTGGCTGTGGATTGTTTTGGCTATTTGCGGTAGTTTATGTTTCTATATGAATTTCTGTTTGTCATTTCTCGGTCTGAGAAGAATAATGTTGGTAATTTATTAGGTATTGCGTTGAATCTGTAGATTGCCTTAGGTAGAATGGACATCTTAATAAAGCTGATTCTTCTTTCCATGAGCATGGAATATTTTTCTTTTGTTTATGTCTTCTTGAAATTCTTTGAGCAGTGTTTTGTAATTTTCATTTTAAAGGTCTTTCACTTCTCTGATTAAGAAGATGCCAAGGTATTTCTTGTGTGTGTGTATGTGGCTATTATGAATGGGAATGTGCATTTTGTTTGCTTCTCTGCCTGCTTATTGTTGGTGTATAAGAATGCAACTGTCTTTTTTACACATTTATTTTGTACCCCAAGACTTTGCCAAAGTCCTTTACCAGTGAAAGCAGGTTTTTAACAGATTCTCTTGGGTTTTCAAGGTATAGGATCATATCATCAGCAAAGAGGGATTACATAACTTCCTCTTTTCCTATTTGGATACCCCTGATTTCCTTCTCTTGTCTAATTACTCTAGTTAGGACTGCCAACACAATGCTGAACAATGGGGCTAGCCTTGTCTTGTTCTGGTTTTCAGGAGAAATGTTTCCAGACTCTGTCCATTTAGGAGGATGCTGGCTGTGGGTTTATCAAGATGGCACTTACATTTTTTTTTAGGTATGTTTCTTCTTTGCAAAGGTGTCTGAAGATTTTTATCAAGTAAGGATGCTGGATTTTATCAAAAACTTTTTTTGCATCTAATGATATAATCATGTGGTTCTTATTTTTACATCTATTGATGTATTAATTACATTTTTGGTCTTTCTTTTTTGTTTTTGTTTTTTTTTTTATTTCCCAATTTTATTTTTACTCATTGATTTCCAACATTATATTAACTTAGTCATTGATATGTAAAAGTACATTTAAAGTTACAAATCTGGTTCAGTTTGATGGGTGTCCAGATTATGTTGGAACCTGATTTATTTCCAAATCATCTTATTCTGCTTTGATAAACATTTTATTCTGTAATTTATCTTGCTGCTATTACATTGTTCTGGTATCAATGAGGGAGGAAAACTAGTTCACATGTTCAACACTTTAGGTCATTTTTGGTCTTTCAGTATTGAAACAGCCCTGCATCCTGGGGATGAAGCCTACTGGGCTATGGTGGATGATTTTTGAGATGTGTTGCTGGATCCAATTTCCTAGAATCTTGTTGAGAATTGTTGCATCGATGTTTATTCGGGATATAGGCCTATAGTTCTCTTTTTTTGCTGAATCTTTACCCAGTTTGGGTATTAGTGTGATGTTAGCTTTGTACAATGATATGGGGAGAATTTCTTCTTTCTCAATTGCCTGGAATACTTTCAACAGGATTGGTATCAGTTCCTCCTTGTACGCTTTTAGAATTCTGCTGGAAAATCGTCTTTTTTTTTGTAGGCAGTTTTCTTAAACGGAGTGAATTTTCTGTGTTGTTATTTAGTCTATTTAGTGTCTCAATGTCTTCTTATTTCAACCTTGGGAGGTTGTGTGTTGTCAGAATGTTCTACGTTTCATTTAGGCTATCAGGTTTGTTTCCATACAGGAATGCATATTAATATCTGATAATCTTTTGTATTTTTTCAGAGTCAGTTATGCTTTGATCTTTTGTATGTCTGATTGTGTTTATTTGGGCTTTTTCTCTCTTTTTCTTGGTCATTTTGACTAGGATTTCATCAATCTTGTTTAAACTTCCTAACTTCCAGAACCAGCTTTTTGCTTTGTTGATTTTTTCTATGATTTTTTTTTATTCTGTGTCCTGTATTTGGGCTTTTACTTTGGTGATCTGGTTTCCTCTGCTAAATTTAGGACTTTGGTGGTCTTGTCTTTCCAGCTCCCTTAGGTGATTTTTTAGGCTGTTAACTTGTGATCTTTCCATTTTCTTGATGTGTGTTCATACAGATATAAATTCCCTTCTTAGAACTGTTTCCATGGCAACTCAGAGGTTGTGGTAGGATGTTTGTTCATTTTCACTTGTATCCAGGAATCTCTTAACTTCTGTTTTGATTTCTATGTTGACTCAGTAGTCGTTCATCATAATGCTGTTTAGTGTCCATGCCTTTTAGGTTTGGGAGGAATTTTGATGGTGTTGATATTTATTTTTATTGCACTGTGGTTTGAAAGGTGCATGTCAGTATTTTGATCTTATGGAATTTTTTAATGCTTGGTTTATGGCCAAGAATGTGATTGATCTTGGAGTACGATCCATGTGGTTATGAGTAGAATGTATATTCTGTCATTGTTGGGTGGAGTATTCTGTAGGTATCTATTAAGTCCATTTGGTCAAGCATTAAGTTGAGATTCCGGATCTCTTTGTTGATTTTTTTGTCTCAATGATTTATCTAGGATTGTAAGTCCCCAGCTAAAATTGCGTTAGAGTCATGTTCTTTACTTAGGAGTTGCTATATAAACATTGGTGTTCTTGTGTTGTGTGCATATTTATTTAGGATGGATATTCCTTGTTGATGGATTGAACCTTTTATCATTATGTAGTGCCCTTCTGTATCTTTTTTTAAATTTTTGATAACTTTAAGATTGTTTTGTGGCTGGGCTGGGTGGCTCAGCCTGTAATCCTGAGCTTTGGGAGGCCAAGAAGAGTGGATTGCCTGAGCCCGTGGGTTCGAGACCCACCTGGGCAACTTGGTGAGACCTCGTCTCTACAGTAAATCAAAAACTAGCCAGGCGTGGTAGCACACACCTGTAGTTCAAGCTACTTGGAAGACTGAGGCAGAAGGATCGCCAGAGCCCAGCAGGTCAAGGCTGCGGTGGCCAGGAACATGCCACTGCACTCCAGTCTGGAAAACAGAGTGAGACTCCAACTCAAAAAAAAAAAAGGATTGTTTTGTTTGATATTAAGGTCATGTCTCTTGTCTTATTTTGTGATCCATTTGCCTGGAAAGTTATCTTCCATCCTCTAACTTTGAGTCAGTGTGCATTCCTTGTTTTTAGATGAGTTTCCTAGATGCAGTTAATTATTGGGTCATGGTTTATTCTCAAACTTGCCATTCTATGCCTTTTTAATGGTGCATTTAGTCCATTCACCTTCAAGCTGATTACTGAAATGTGATTGTTTATCTCTGTCATGAGGTTCTTATAAAGTTTGTATTTGTTTCTTTGTTTTCTTTTAGCTTTTGGGTTGATGTATGTGTGTGTTTTCAAGTTTGCAGTTACAATGTATTCTGTGTTGAATCTGTTCTGCTGTTCTCTTAGGAAGTTCACGGTCATTCTTTTTTTGTCTTTTTTCTGTGTGTAATACCTTTTAAAGCATTTCCTCTAGAGCTGGTCTGGAGGTTACATAATCTCTTAGGGATTAGATGCCTGGAAAGGATTTTAATTATCCATTTCTGATAAAACTAAGCTTGACTTGGTAGGAAATTATTGGTTGAAATTGTTTATCTTTGAGGACTTTGAATATTAGTCTCCAGTCCCTTCTAGCTTGCAGTATTTTTGTCAATAGGTCTGCTGCTATTCTGTTTGATTTTCCTCAGTAGATAGTTGGATGTTTCTCTCTTATTACCATTAAGGTTTTTTCTTTTGTGCCTACTTTGTGTAGGCAAATTACTATGTGTCTAAGGGTTGGTCTCATTTGATATCTTGTGTGGGTTCTCTGTATCTATTGTGTTTGGATGGTTGCATCTCTGATGAGATGGGGAAAGTTTTCTTGAATGTTATTTCCTGGATGAAACTTTTTATGGACAACATCTCTGTTACTAGTTCTTTCAGTGTTGCATCTTGTCTTTCTTAAGTCTTATTCACTCTTTCCAGCTATACACTAACACCTGTTGTATTCTTGGGCCAGTTGTTGGTGACTTTCATTGTTTGGGCTCCAATCAAATTTTTAAGGTGTTTTCTTTTTGTTACACTTGGAATTACCTGTGTTCTTCCATTCATTTTTCCTCATCTGTGGCAGATCTCTTTCTTTTCTCTTTAGTTCCATCGTTCACTGGCACTAGGAGAGGCTTTCACATCTGCCCTCTATTTTTCCCGGATCCGGGCTCTGCATTTGTTCTATTTTGAAACAGGTCTGTGAGTGGCAGCTTTGCTGTCTCTTGTAGTTTTGATAGTTGAATAAGGTGAAAGTAGTCAACTAGTATTCAGAAACTACTTGAAAATTACAATGTTCACTATTGTGGTGTGGGTTCCCTGAGACCTACTCCCCACCACCACTCTATATGATAATGCAATAGGTACTTGTGTGTACCCTCACTGATCCCCTTGGAGGTCTTCTGAATTCTTTTCTGGCCATACCCTTTGTCCTATAGCTGAATAAGGGTAGAGGGTGGGCTGCCTGAGACTCAGCACTTGTCCTACCCCTCTGGAGTTTGCGCTTTTGGGATAGTCTCTCTGGGTCATGATCAACCCCTGAGTAATTAATTTGCTCATCACAGAGACCAAATTAGGTATGTCACTCTGTGGTGTGCAAGTCAGAGCTTTCTTGCCCAGTTTTCAAGATGGTGGCAGGGTGCCTCTTTCATCTTCTCCAGTGGGGTCTTTTCCTCTGAGTTCCCTCACTCTGCTCACTCTGCAGCTCTTCCTACCAGAGTCTGGCCAGGTGTTGCATTGTTGAGTCAGAGCCTGGAGCCAGTAGTCTCTCCTGGAAGCTTCCTCCCATGAAGGGCTTTGTTGATTTCAGAAAAATGATGCTTGGCTTCTGCCTCCAAGAAGTGCTAAGGACCAAGCAAAGAAGCTGCAGCACCAATTCTTTAACCAGGAGATCCTTGGCCACTTGCTCCCAAGTCCCTACTCCATCAGTCACTCACACAATTCACTGGTGCATACTCAAAATTTTTCTGTATGCTCCTTCCCTCATATTGGGCCTTGCTTAGTCTGACTGGCTCTGCCACCATCTTCCTGGGAATCTGAAATTTTCTCCCTGGAATAATTTAAAACAATGTTAGTTTTTAATGCAGTTCAGTTAGAATGGGATGATAATGTGGCCATAATTCCAAGGCAGATTGCACAGAGAAGTTGAAGTTTTGTAACGTTTTTGACATTTTTATTTCACTTTCTGTTCTCCTGCCATCCTTGAATCTCACCATCAGCTCCTCCTCCCATGCTGCCCCCATTCATGTTCTGAGGCAATCGTATTGTACTTTGACCGAGGTTTTACTAACCATATTTTAGTCCAAGGAAAATGGAGAATGCCTTGTGGTCATAAGGGAAAATAATCAAAAAGATTGATTTCTTTGGTTAAATCTTTCTTCTGCTTCACCACTTTTTTTTCTCTGTTTGATTATTTCTATCAATATACCAAGATTATCTGGTAGTCTTTTACGTTTAAAACATAAACAATAACAGCCCATCACTCCTGACCCAAGCATGCCATCTAGCATGTCACCTCTACTCTCTTCCATCATACCTTGACCAAGGCTTTATATTCATCACTGGAATTATTGTCCTAGCCTTCGTACCCTTTTTGCTCTTGACTTAAGCATTCTTGCAAACTATTTACAATCCTAAATTCATAGTTACCTCCCCATTCACAAATCATATTATATTATACAAAATTAAATGCTTCTTCCTATCCTAGAATAAAATCCAAACTCCTTTCACAGTCATTAATACCTTATATGCTTTAGGTCTTGTCTCATTCTCCATAGTTATCGCAAATCTTCTGTTCCTTGAATATTTCAAAATACTCCCCAGCTTAATTTTTTGTTTTTCCTTCTTGGATTGCTCCTTTTCCTAGTCTTTGAATGACTGATATCTCCTCATTCCCTCCATGCACCTTAGCCCAAACACAACCTCCAAAAAACAGGCTTCCTTCTCCTTATCAATTTAGAATTGCAACCTACAAACTCCCTCCCTGATTGTGGTGACTTTCATTTCAGTTACCCTGAACACATGTGGAATTATTTTGTTTACTGGTTTCTCAGTTTATATTGACTTCTGTTACAGTCACAAAATACAGACACACAGCACAAACGTGGACCCAAAAAGTCAGGCATCTGGTCTATTTGTTCACTCCTACATTCCCCAAAACAAAACAAAATATGTGTGCCACATACGAGGTGCACAACAAATGTTTTTAGTGATTTTTTTTCTTAAAATGTGGAATTGAATAAAAAGAATAAAGGTAATGTCAGAGAATACTCAGTAAATATTTATTGAATTTATTATTGAAATGTATTAAATTTTAATTAGGGTTTGCTTTGCATGTAATAAGGCACTTGATCTTGAGAACAGTCTGCAGTGTAGATGCCACTATTACCCTTTTATCTAATATATATATTTTATTATTATTGCCATTATTTTTATTTTGCAGAAGAAGAAGCAAAAGAAAAACAGGCTCATCTGTATCCTGAATCTTAAGTCACATTCCAGTGCTATATTTTTGGTGGTTCCACAGTGATTGTCTCAACAACAAAGTGCAACAATTTTTTATTGAAATCTGAAGTCCTGAATTATTTAGTGGGTTCAATATGCACCATCACTGACAGTAGCAGGACAGTGGCTCCTTGTCCAATCAGGAAGTGACAATACATAAAAGTTAAAACTAACAGTTAAGGAAATTAACAAATATTAGCAATAGTAAAAGTAATATAGAATATTTCCTTATTTCAATGTTGCCAACTCTAGTTGTCTCTTAAAATCTTTTATCTCTCAATATTTTACCTCTCCATTCTTTATTCATTGACTTAGCAAATAACTGTCTTAAAAAAGTCTGTCAAGCATACATTTTGCAATTCATTTCTTCCAACATCCTAGTCCCTATTTTTACACCGTAAAATTAACAATAACAATTATAATATTATTGCACCATTGTGGTACTATGGTTCAGAGATATAGAAAACAAAAAGTGGGAATGGTTAGAAATTGAATGAGCTCTGGCATCTTGTTTCATCTGTAACATCCATGGTCTTTAGTATCTGTCTTTTTTTTAAATTTTAAAGATGTATGATACAATTCAGGGTTAGGTACATACATGTTCATCATATAGGTGAAGTTTGGGCTTCCCACTGGTCCTCACTTCACTTAGTTTGGGATCAGATACTTTTACTAACGTTATGTGCCCACCCTACCCCTGGCAGTCATTTGCTACTGCCAATCTCTTTCATGTAGCATTATGAAAACCATAGTTCAGTGGTCACTTATGAGTGAGAAGATAATATATGCAATTCTTTGTTTCTGTGATAGATCACTGAGTATGATAGACTCTAAATCCATCCAAGTTGCTGCAAAATCCATATGTTTATCCTTCTTGATGGCTGCATAATATTCCATTGTGTATATGTACCACATTTTAAAAATCCACTCTACTTTCAATGGGCAGCACAGTTGGTTCCATGCTTTTGCTACTGTGAATATCATTGCAATAAACATGCAAGCACAGGTATCTTTTGTGTAGAATGATTTGAGTTCCTCTGGGTATATGCTCAGAAAGGAAATAGCTGGATCATATGGAAAGTTAATTTTTAGATTTTTTAGAAGTCACCACACTGTTTTCTACAAAGGTTGAACTAGTTTACATTCACACTAACAATGTAGAGGCATTCCCTTTTCTCTGAATCCTCATCAGTCAGCATTCTTTGTTTTTTGAGTTATTAATGATGGCCACTCTGACTGGAATTAGGTGGTATCTCAGTGTGGTTTTGATTTGCATTTATTTGATGATTAGTGAGATTTAGCATTTTTTTCATGTATGTGTTGGCTGCTCATATGTCTTCTTTTGAGAAGTATCTTTTCATATCTTTTGCTCACTTTTTAATAGGGCTTTTTTTTCCTTTTAGCATGTTTTAGTTTCTTATAGCTACTAGATGTTAGGTCTTTGTGATATACAGTTGACAAATAATTTCACCCATTTTGTGGGCTGTCCTCCCACTCTCTTGATAGTTTTTTTTGTTTTGTAGAAGCTATTCAGTTTGATGAGGTCACACTTGTCTATCTTATTTCTTAAGGCATGGGATACTGGAGTTTTTTATTAGGAACTGGTTGCCTGTTTCTGTTTCTGTAAGGGTGTCTCCTGCATTTTCTAAGATTCTTATAGTTTGAGGGTTTACAACTAGGTCTTTGACCCTTTTAAAATAGATTTTTGTCTATGGAGGTAGATAGTGGTTCTGCTTAATTCTTTAGCATGTGATCAGTCATTTTCCCAGCACCATTTAGTGAATAGGTTCTTCTCTCCCCAGTGGTTGTTGATGGAGGTTTTGTCAAAGATGAGTTTGTTTTGAACTCATAGAATAAATGCCTTAACCATAAAGATTTGAGAAATTGAAGTTTTGCTTCTAGAATCTCTATCTTGTTCTATTGGTCCATATGCCTGTTCTTGTAACAAAACCAGACGCTTTTGATTATTACAGCCTTATAATAAAGTTTAAAGTCTAGAAATGTGACATCTTCAGCTTTGTTTCTTTTGCTAAGAATTATTTTGACTATTCATGGCTGTTTATGTTTCCATATGAATTTCTGTATTGTCATTTCCATGTCTGAGAAGAATGATGTTGGTAATGCAATGAGCATTTTGTTGGGATCCTTAGATTGCCTAGGTAGGATTGCCATCCTAATAATGTTAATTTTTCCATTCCATGGGCATGGAATATATTTTCATTTGTGTCTTCTTTGATTTCTTTGAGCCGTGTTTTGCAGTTTTCATTGTAAAGGTCTTCACTTCTCTGGTTAAGAAGATGTCAAGATGTTTCTTGTGTGTGTGTGTGTGTGTGTGTGTCTATTTTGAATGGGATTTTTAAAAAAATTCGTTCTCTACTTGTTTGTTCTTGGTGTATAAAAATATGACTGTCTTTTGCACACTGATTTTGTACCCTGAGAGTTTACCAGTGCAAGTCCTTTATCAGTGTCAGGAGGTTTTTCTGAAAGATTCTCTTTGATTTTCAAGGTATAGGATAATATTGTCAGCCAAAGAGGGATAGCTTAACTTACTCTATTTCTATTTGAATACCCTGATTTTCTCTCTTTTCTGTTTGATTTGACTAGGATTTCCAACACTATGTTGACCAGGAAGTGAGAGTGGGCAAACTTGACTTGTTCCAGCTTTTTCTTTCTCTTTCTTTCTTTCTTTCTTTCTTTCTTTCTTTCTTTCTTTCTTTCTTTCTTTCTCTTTCTTTCTCTCTTTCTCTCTTTCTCTCTTTCTCTCCTTCTCTCTTTCTCTCCTTCTCTCTTTCTCTCCTTCTTTCTCTCTTTCGAGTTGGAGTCTCACTCTGTTGCCCAGGCTGGAGTGCAGTGGCATGCTACTGGCCCCCACAACCTCGACCTGCTGGGCTCAGGTGATCTTCCCCCCTCAGCCTTCCAAGTAGCTGAAACTACAAATGTGTGTTATTGTAGAGATGAGGTCTTGTCCCAGGTCTTGAACCCGTGGGCTCAGACAATCCTCTCGTCTAGGCCTTCCAAAGTGCTGGGATTATAGGCTTGAGCCACTGCGCCTGGCCTTGTTCCAGTTTTAAAAGGAAATGTTTCCAATTTCTGTCCATTTAGCAGTATGTTGGCTGTGGGTTTATCATAGAAGTTCTTACTATTTTGAGGTATGTTTCCTTTATGCCTAGGAGTTCAAGCATTTTTATCAAGAAGTGATGCAGGATTTTAATCGAAAGCTTTTTCTGCATCTAATGATATAATCATATGATTCTTATTTTTACATCTGTTGATGTATTTAATTACTTTTTTGGTCTTCTGGATGTTGAACCGGTCCGATATCCCAGGAATCAAGCCTACTTGTTTATGGTGGATGATTTTTAGGACGTGTTGTTGGATCCAAATTGCTGGAATCTTTTTGAGAAATTTGCATCTATGTTCTTCAGGGATATTGTCTTGAAGTTCTTTTTTTGGCTATCAGTGTGATGTTAGCTTCATAAAATAATTTGGGAAGAGTTCCATCTTTCTCAGTTGCCTGGAATACTTTCAATAAGATTGGTATCAGCTCCTCCTTGTATGTTTGTCAAATTCTACTGGAAAGCCATCTGGTTCGGGGCTTTTTGGGAGTAGTTTTCTTATGCCAGAGTCAATCTCCTGGGTTGCTACTAGTCTATTAGGATCTCAATTTCTTCTTGTTTCAACCATGGAAGATTGTGTGATATCAGAGGTCTTCAAGTTTGTTTTCATACAGGTGTGCATGATAATCTCTGATAATCTTTTATTACTTCAGGGTCAGTTGTGAGTTGATCTTTTGCATTTCTGGTTGCATTTAGTTGGACATTTTCTCTCTTTTTCTTGATCAATCTGGCCAAGGATTCATCAATCTTGTTTAACCTTTCCAAAATAAACAGCATTTTGTTTTGTTGATTTTTTTCTGTGATATTTTTGTCTCTATATCCTATACTTGGGCTTTTACTTTGGTGATCTGGATTCTTCTGCTGAAGTTAGAGTTTTGATGCTCTTGCCCTTTTAGCTGTCTTAGGTGATTTGTCAGTCTGCTCACTTGTGATCTATTTGCTTGGTGTGTGTTTGCAAAGATGTTAATTCTCCTCTGAATACCGCTTTCATGGCATCTCATACGTTTTGGTAGGATATGTCTTTGTTTTCATTTGTTTCCAAGAATCTTTTAATTTCTGTGTTGATCCAGGAGTTGCTCTGCATCATGCTATTTAGTGTTCATGACTTTGTAGGTTTTGGGGGGATCTTGTTAGTGATAATTATTTTTATTCCACTGTGGTCTGAGAAGGTGCATGGCAGTATTTCAGTCTTGTGGAATCTGCTTATGCTTGATTTATGGCTGAGGATGTGGTCAATCTTGGAGTACGTTCCACATGGCTATGAGTTGAATGTATATGCTGTGGTTGTTGGATTAAGTGTTCTGTAGGTATCTACTAAGTCCATTTGGTCGTGTGACAAGTTGAGGTTTAGATCTCCTTATTAATTTTTTTGCTTTGATGGTCTATCTCGGGATGTTAGTGGGTATTTAGATCTCCAGCTATGACAGTGTTCGAGTCAATGTCCTTTTTTAGTTTCTTTTTTCTTCTGTGTACAGCACATTTTTAAGTATCTCCTTTAGAACTGGTCTGGAAGCAGCATATTCTCTTAGGGATTGCACATCTGGGAATTATTTTAATTCTTCATTGCTGATGAAGCTTTATTTGTTGGGTAGGAAATTCTTGGTTGATATTGTTTATCTTTCAGAACATCAAAGATCAGGGTCCAATCGCTTTTGGCCTATAGTGTTTCAGCAGACAAGTCTGGAGTGCTTCTGATTGATGTTCTCTAGTAAGTAGTCTGACCTTTTCCCCTTGCTATCTTTAAAATGTCTTATTTTATACCTACTTTATGTAGATGAATTATTATGTGTCTATGGATTGGTCTTCACATAAGATGTCTTGCAGGGGTTCTCTGAATCTCTTGTGCTTGTAACTTGTATAGTCATCTCTCTGGCCAGATGAGAAGTTTTCTTGAATGACCTCATGGAATGTTTATTGCAGGGTGTTTTCCATTTCTCTTTTTACTTCAGGTATACCTATCAGACATAGGTTTGGCTTCTTGATAAAATCACACATCTCTTGGAGAGTTTCTTAAGTGTTTTTTCCCCTATATTTTTAATATATTGGATTAATTTCACATTTTGGTCTTCCAACTCTGATATTCTTTCTTTTTGGCCAATTCTGCTTCCCTTGTCAGGATTGTCAGTGTGTCATTTATTTCTGCTTCTCGTGCTTGTTTGTTTGCCATTTATTTCATGGATGGAGTTCATTTCTGTTGTTTCTAAATATACTTTCTTGGATTTGCCCAACTCCATTGCAATTTCATTTAACTTTAGCCCTTGCATTTATTGATTTTTATTCAGTCTATCCAATAATTCTGTGATGTCTTTGATTACCTTCTGGGTTCAGTCAGTCTCAGAGATGGCCATTGTTTATGCTCCAGTCATTGTTCTTTCAGACAGTGTCTTTTTGTTGCAGTTCTGAAGGTTACCAGATTTTTTTTGTTGATTTTTCTTCATTTGTAGCTGTTCTCTTGTCTTTCTCTTTAATTCCATTGCTCAGTGGGAAATGGAAAAACACTCACTTATATTTGCTCTACCATCTGTCCTTCCCTGAACTGCGCCTCTGGGTTTGTTCAATTATAAATAGGGCTGAGGGTGGAGCATTGTACTATCTCTTTACAATTTTTAGCACTTGCTAAGTGGTGAGGAAGAGGCCCCAAAAATTCAGAACCTACCGATGGGCCACAGTGCTTGCTATCTGATGAATGGAACAGCTGGGACTCACTCTTCATCTCCACACTATATGACCTTACAATGGGTATGTTTGTGTAGCCCCTGAGTCCAAGATAGCATATAAGAGAGAAAAGGTAGATACAAATGATACATAGAAAAGGAGATTTTAAAAAATGGAAAGATGAAAAAATAGAAAAAGAAGAGAAAAGGCCGGGCTCAGTGACTCAGTCTGTAATACCAGCACTTTGTGAGGCCAAGGTTAGTGGATTGCCTGAGCCTGCAGGTTCAAGATCAGCCTGGGCAACTTGGTGAGATGTTGTCTCCACAATAAACAAAAATTTAGCTGGGTGTGGTAGTACACACCTGTAGTTTCAGCTGCTTGCAAGACTGAGGTGGATGGATCGCTGGAGCCCAGCAGGTCAAGGCTGTGGTGGCCACAAGTGTGCCACTGAACTCCAGCCTGGATGACTGAGTAAGACTCCAACTGAAAAAAAGAAAAAAGAAAAAGAAGAGAAAAAAACAGAGAAAGATAAAAGAGAGATAAAAAGAGGAAAGAAAAGAGAAAAACAACCACCGAACAAATTTAAAGAAAGCAAACAAATAAGAAATATAAACCAAAATAAAAGAAAAGAAACAAGTAAACAAACAAAACCCAGAATCCAAAAAACTCACTGGTAGTAAGTTCTCAACTTTAGTATCTTTTTGAGGGAGGAAGTTTCCTCTTTTGGTGGTTTCTATGACCGCAGGCCTATTACTGCAAGTCCCCTATTCACTGTTGAAGCTTGAGAAACTAGAATCTTCACCCTCTACTCCCTGCAATTGATAGCTAGAACATGCCCATAGGGGTCTGGGGGGACTTTACTCGGAGTCTCCCAGGCTCTCACCCTCTTCTTTTCTTTACCAGCATGGTCACAGCTCCCATGACATCCAGTTTATGGCAGTGGAATGGGGCCTCTGATCTTTACCCTGCCCTTCTGATCTTTTGTCTGTTGCCAGGGGTGGGGGGTGTGGGGGGAGTAAGTTATTCACTCACCAGCCTCCTTCTCAGTCAGAACCACTGTATGCATCCATCTCCCAGTAGTTGGCTCAGGGCAGAGCAGCAGACTGCCTGGGGCTCCATATCTGCCATTACCCACCAGGGCTTTTGCACTGGGGGCAATCCTTTCTGGATTTGTGGAGAGCAGTAACAAAGCAATGCAGAGATCACTCCCTGGTTTTAAGATTCAGGTCTACTCTTCTACAGAGGACACCTTAGATCACTTCTCTGCTTTAGATTGTCTGTTCAGTTCCTCCACTGACTGCTATTCCTGCCACATGTTGTGTCAAGAAGGATAGCTCCTTCACCAGCAAGTACCACAGTCTCTAGATCACAGGTCCTGATAGAGGGGTCTTGCAGCATAGCCAGGGACTAGAGGCAGTGGCAGCAAGTCTAGGTTCAGAGTGGCCTCTCCTGCCACTTCTTTGGGACTCTGCCTCTGGGTCCCTCACTGCACTCCCTCTGTGTGGTCCTCACTGCCAGTTTCCAAGCTGGCACTGCAGTGGTGGGGCAGAGTCTGGCAGTGGGAGTCATCCCAGCAGCTTCTTTCTGGAAAGAGCTTTATTGATTTTAGAAAATGGTGCTCAGCTTTTGTTCCTTGGGAGGTGCTGGGGTCCAAGCAGAGTGGCTGTGGCACCAGTTGTTTCACCAGGAGAGCCATGGCCACTTTCTCCTGAGTCTCCACTGAGGCAGTCAGTCACTCACATGCAGACATGCTTGCAAATTCACACACACACTCACTCACACAGGAACTCGCACACAGTCCAATTGGCTCTGCTGCCATCTTCTGCAACATTATGACTTATTGTTCCACATGAAGACTCAGGATCTCTCTTTACCTTGGGCAGGAGACTTTCACTAGGTTTCATTCAAATACTCTAATATTAACAATTAAGCCATTATTACTGACCTTGCCATCTTTTAAAATTCTTGTATGTTTTTGTGCTCAAAACTTTTTGTAGTAAGTTGTATAAGTCTCTATTTCCGCTCAGACACAGAAAAGTTTGCCTAATTTTAACAAGATTCTCTTTGGGAATGTTGATCAAATCTTATTATGCCAATACTCTCTTGGCTTGAACTTTTAGTTATACTTTGACTTATCAATTTATTCATGCATGAATACATTTATGAATGTGTTCATTTGCATAAGAATCATGCATTTGTGCAGTAATTCCTCTCTAAAAGTTTTCAAAGCTCTTTCATGTACTTGTGTTTGTGTGAGCTTCTGGAGATACACATGTGAACAGAACATAGCTCTTGCCCTTGGAAGAATCTTAATTCTGCAATAATGATGTTGGATAAACTTGTCATTTTTTACTTCTATCCTCAAATATCCTGTACCCTGAGAGGAACTGCTTTACTTCACTTTCACTTCTTTTTTGGATATGATATTCCAATCAAATTCATCTTTGCCCATGCACCTGCCATTTTGCTTTTTCCCCAAATCTCATTCTAAATCCTAAGCTCTACTCCAGCCTTCTCTACACACATGAAGGCAGTCAGACTATGCCCATCCATGGCCTGTGACATGACAAGAAATGGAGAATTGGCCACACTATAACACTATCCCATACTCCTACTCCAGTGATACTGAGGTTGTCATCTGCAGAAAGAACCATGTCTTTCCTCCAAATTAAGTCAAATGTTGTACTCCCTAGCAGCTAGAAAGAGACTGTAAGATGTATAAGTAGTTTTATCTTTCCTTTTTCTGCTTAAAAGCAGAAAATTAATTCTCAATGTTAAGTTGAAAAAAAAAACCACTTAAATTAGTTTTTTTTTTTAAATTTCATACATGGAGCTTTCAAAAATCTCGTGAATATACTTAAATGTTCAGTTGAGAAGATGCTGTGGAGAAATTCCAAGACTATATTTTTCTACCAGGTTTGAATGAAATGTAGCACTCTGAGGCAAGGAACAAGGGAAAATTCCCTGATCCACAGCGGGAAGATGAGCATTCTGCTTGCCCAAATTGTACTCTACCCGTATCTCTAAAATAGAAGATTGCACCTATGTTTCTCAATACAACAAGCCTATTCATGAACTAAAGATGTATTTGTTACACTGCTGAATACATTCAGGTTATCCAGGAAAACAAAATCAATCAGAAATTGAATTTCAGAGGAATTATGATGATACTCGATAAGTAACTCATAATTTGGGTGGACACACAAAAAAACTTGGTTTCTTATTTTTATTTATTTAAATTTGGCAGACAGCAATGTCAAATACCCTATTATAGTCAAATACACTGACTTTTTAAAAAAACTGTATTTTTACAATTTGAAATATCATGGTGCCATTGATGGTCGTGTATAAATAAACCTACATTTTCCTTTTTTTTTTCTTTTTCTATTTTTTTTTTGATTTGGGGTTTCATTTTGTCACCCAGTATGTAGTGCAGTGGCACAATCTTGGCTCACCATAGTCTCTTACTCCTGACTCAAGTGATCCTCCTGCCCCAGCCTCCTGGGTAGCTGGGACAACAGGCATGCACCAGCGCTCCAGGCTTATTATTTGTTATTTTTTTTTTGTAAGGACAAAGTCTTCCTACGTTATCTAGGCTGGTTTTAAACTCCTGGATTCAAGCAATGCCCTCATCTTAGCCTGCCAAAATTGCTTGAATTATAGGCATGAGCCACTGTGCCTGGCTTTCCTTTGCCTTTTATGTGACTATTTTTTCCATGTTTTAAAACAGAAATATAACAATCCTGCATATGTACTATTTAAATGTGAAATAAAATGAAACTTTAAAAAAGGAAACAAAATACATTTCCTCCCCCCAAAAAAAATTAATCGAAGAGATATTATTCATAGGTATCTCAGGCCATAATAATGGTAAAGGCAGTATTACAAATTATTTTTTCAGTATGAATACTCAGTAATCTATCACAGAAACAAAGAACAGAGTACCACATGTTCTCATGCATAAGTGGACTCTGAATATTAACCATAATACTATAAGAAAGGGATTGGCAGTAGAGGCATACTGCCAGGGTGGGGGAGGGGGGCAGGACACAACATTGCTAAGGGTACCTGATATTAAACTAGGTAAAGTGGGTACCAAAGGGAAGCCCAAATTTTACCTGTACAATGTCCACTTGTATACCTAATCCTGAATTGTACCCCACACATCTTTAAAATAAAGGGAAAAATATCTCTCAGCAAACTAAGACAGTAAAGTGTAATAGTACATTTGAAAATTAACTGTGTTCTAGGTTGGTTTCTTTACAGGTAAAATTCAATATAAAAAACTTTAGTCCATATTCTGTTGCATTTCAGACACTTACCCTCAATAAATTTTTTTTGTGCCAACCAGAAGAACAAATTGAGATCTAACTCTAATGCACTTGTAGGAAGTATAGCAGATATTTGAATGAGTAGGGCTTTATTTGCTATAGAAAAAATGGAAGGAGAATATTCTAAGCACAGACAGAAGGAAAAACACAGGCACCAGATCATTTTCTGAAACCTGTAAGAACTGTATGGGAACTCAACTTGATTGTATGTGTTTTGAGGAAAGAGAGATGGGGAAGTTTTGAAAGGGAACCAGCATTTAGTAGAAGTGGCGGGGGGGATTTGAAAAGTTGATGGAATCTTATACAGAACTCCATTTTCCATATAAATCATTGAGGGCTGGAAGTGGATCAGATTTATTAACTCCTTTTTGTGGTATATGCAAACATACTTTCTGTATTAGCAATGTAGCCACTAAATTTTTGTAGAAAAATTAATGAGTGAATGAATGCTAAGAGCTTAACGACTGAGACAAGGAGTTTAGACATTGTTCTGGAACACAGATGAATACGGATCTTTTTTTCTTAAAATTTTTAAGCAGCAAAATGTTAGGATCCACATCTATCTCAGAAAGACTTGCAGTTTGAGGAATGAACAGTTGACATGAAAGACTCGAGTTAAAAAGGTCAATCAGAAGGCAAATAAAAGTACAGTTAAAAAAAAACTAAGTAGTTTACAGGAACACAAGGATATAGGAAATTAGAAAAGACAGAATTGTAGATAAACGAGAAGGAGAAATCAACTGGATTTAGAAATAGAGATGCCTGAGGAAGGAAGAGAATGTGGTAAAGATAGAAATGGTCCAGGATGCTCTGAGGAACAACATTCATTGAAAAAGAGACTAATAGAAGAGTGATTTATCTTCTTCTGCTTTCCCATAATCTATGTCCTCATAAGAAAACCACTTTTGGGAAACAAAAATATTAAAAAGGTTATGATTATTCTAAACATCCATAAGTGTTTACAGCACATATACTATTATTTTATTTTAAGTAAGTTGTATTTAATTTTTATTTAGTTGTTTTGAAAGCAAACTCCCTTAGCAGCAAAGAACTAACACTTTGCATACTTAGCCCTTAGTAACTTCCCTGCCACAGAGCAAGCGTTCATAGATTCTAAACATACAACTTTGCATACATTCAATCTAAACATGGTCCTATAGTTTCTTCTTTTGATTCTAAATATTAAGTTATTAAATACTGATAAGTGGCTATGAGTTTGTACTCCTTGACCACATCTCCATCTACCCATTAAGACCATCTTGCCAAAATGAGACTTTGAGAGCTTTGTTCACCTATATTTTGTTTTCTAAATTTCCTCTTTATTTTATTAATCCATCTCAAACACACTACGATTAACTGAAAGGTTAACAAGAATAAGCATTTTGATTAATGATTTATGATTGTATGTTTTTGAATATTTGAGTTTTCTTTAATTTTTAAAATGTTAGTTTGATGTTATGACATTGACATGTTCAAAACATTTTATAGTTTGGTTTATAAACCAAAGTTTAGTCAGAATTACCACAGAATATCATTGCTTTCATCATTGATAACTAATTTATATTTAAGAATAATGAACAGTGAGACATATATGTGTTTTTGTAGATGACAGACTTAATGTAATCTAAGGTGAATTTTGAATCACAGTTTTGCTGTCCTTGAATACCATCCAAATGGAAGATTGCTCTAGCTGATTCAAAATAGCAGTGTTTTCTAGGCCTAAACAGAAAACAATTATTATTTCTCTTGACTATGAGAACAATAATGTAAATATAAATGAATATAAATAATTATTTGCAGAAGTAAATGCCTGTGTTTTATAGGTTGCAGAACTAATGCATTATATTATGCAATTTAATATTTTAATATACATTATATGATGCATTATTGATACTTTATTATGTTTTATCAAGCAAATGTCATATAATTTTAGTATTGTTTCAAAAGATTTTTTTCAATTCTTCCATTTCACCAAGAAAAGGCATGGGCTTGCTTGTTAAATTTCCATTTATGTCATTCTACTCATTCTGGACTCAGAGAGACCAGACAGGGCAGGTCTGAGACAGGTGACAATAATTCTCTCTGTTCAAATGCTTTATCTCTGCTTTCTAGGCCCTGCCAGAAGTTTAAGTTATTCACAGGTTAGCAGTAAAAATAAAATTTATTCAATATAAAACATGTGCTAAATGTAGAAAACCACCACATAAATATAAACAAATTGTCACCTGCAAACACTTTACCACTGCCAATATCTACATGTATACTTATGTACATATGTTGGATACACAGTAAGGTGATGTACAATGAGTCACACCCTAATATAATCCTGTATCTTGAGTGTGGGAAGAACCTGTGGGTTCCCTCTAGTCTATAGAATATGGCAAACATAACGGGACAGCTACTGTTATTATTACCCTACTTCATATTATACTCTGTCTTAGTAAACTGAAGAGAGACAGAGACGGAGAGGGAGAGAAAGTGAGGCTTTGTTACTGACCCTGAAGAAGAAACAATCATATTCTGAACTGCTTATTGAAAGAGCTACATGGCAGGGAGCTGCGGGGAAACCTCTAGAAGCTGAGGGCCTCAGTTCTAAACCTAAGGACGCTGAGTTGCAGAAAGGAGTCAGCCTGAGCAGCACCTTGACTATAGCCCAGGAGACCCTGAGCTGAGGACCCATACACATAATGCGATATGTTATAGAATATAATATGTATAAGCATAACTATGCATAGCTATGCATTGTATAAGATTTAACTTATTATATAAGATTTAGTTAAAATAATACTGGCAAATCACTAAATATACACCCATATATTTAGCATACTTTTGTGCAAAGACACAAACAAAAACAACATAAACACTCCCCAAAGACATCTGCTTTAGAATTGCCACAATAGATTATCTAAAATGTTCATTTTAGATAAACACACCGATTATGAGACAAGTAAAAAAGCAAGAACATGTGATCATACACAGGAATACAAGGCAACAAAAAAATTAGCTGTGAGAATGCCCAGATGTCAAGCATAAAAAAAAGGTACACATTAACGTACACAGAAAAGGTAGCAAAGAGAGATAAGTATGCAAAATAAAATTGAAGACTCAATGGCAGAACAATTATCAACTTCGATTAAAACATTAATTTATATATAGACACAAGGGATAAATGAACTTCAACTAGGATAAACCCACTAATAGCAACATCAAGACACATACTAATAAAAATATTGAAGGACAAAACAAAGGAAATGCAGTCATCACTCAATATCTTTGGGAGATTGATTCCAAGACTGCTCCATGAACACCAAAATTTGTAGATGCTCAAGTCTCTTATATTAAATTTCACAATATTTGCATATAACCTATGCACATCTTTCTGAATACTTCAAATGGTTTCTAGATTACATATAATACCCAATGCCATGTAAATAGTTGCTAAGATATATTATTTTTATTTGTATTAGTTTTTATTATTGTATTATTATTTTTTCAAATATTTTTGACCTGTTTTTGGTTGAATCCATGGATGTGAAATCCCTGGACATGGAGGGCTAACTGTATTTTAAAAGCAGGAAGACATGATCAACTTATTGCATATACATGATCACACACAAGTATAGATTAGCAAGTAAAGCAGAGATAAAGAGTTTGAACAGAGAGAATTGCTGTCACCTGTCTCAGACCTACCCTGTCTGATCTCTCTGAGTCCAGAATGAGTTGAATAACATAAAAGGAAAAAGATGGCCTTTTAGATAATCCACTGTGGCAATTCTGAAAATAGATGCCTTTGGGGAGTGCTTATGTTGTTGTTTGTGTCTTTGCACATAAGTATGCTAAATATATGGGTGTATATTTAGTGATTTTCCGGTATTATTTTAGTTAAATCTTATATCATACGCTAAATCTTATATAATGTAAAATTATGCATAATTATGCTTATACATATTGTATTATATTACATATATTATAGTTATAAACAATGTAGAACAGTGTGATGCCATCTTCAAAGTGTTGACAGAAAAATAACTATTAACCAAGGATCTTATATCTAAACAAGCTATCTTAAAAATAAAGATAAATACATTCCCCAAAAAACAAAAATTGAGAAAGCATTTTCTTCCATACCTGTTTTGCAAGATATAGTTCTTTACATAAGTAAATAACCTTAGACAATAATCAGAATTTACACAAATAAATAAGAACTGTTAAAGATAATTATGTATTTATAAAAGAGAGTATAAATATATATTTATTCTCCTTCTTTCTCTCTGATTTGAAGATAATTGTATAAAGCAATACTTATATAAAATTTCATATATTTAAAATTAATACCACAAAAGAAGTATGTGGGATTACAGCTATATTGAGTAAGGAAATGACACCAGATAGTTCGATAATTCACAGGAATAAGTGAATATAACCAAAAATAATAAATTAAAATTTATCATAGCAATCTCTATCATATACACACTCCCACAACTTATTTCGTATTCTTTAAAGACAAACATAATATAAAGTAATAATTATAAAATATATGTTTTGTGTTGATAGCATATGTATAATGTATATGTATTATGTATAACAATAGTCATACAAAAAGGGGAAGTCTTAATAGAGATATATAAAAATAAAGGTTTTGTTTATCACTGGAATTAAATTAACTCAAGTCTGAAGTTAAGATATATATGCTTAGTCCTGAAGCAACTACTAAGAAAATAGTTTAAAAATACAGTGGAAACCTACTCAAGATAAATACACTCAGTAAACTAGGAATAAAAATAAACTTCTTCAATTTTATAAAAGTCATCAATAACGACAACAGCATAATCTTAGATTACGCTTTTTTAGAAAATTTTTTTTATTGATACCTAACATTTGTACGTATTTATGGAGTGCATGTAATGTTTTGACACATGTATACAACGTATAATGGTGAAATTAGGGTAATTAGGATATTATCTCCAATATTTATAATTTCTTACTTTTTTCTGGCTTTATTGTCTTATTTTGTTTTTTGAGACAGGGTCTCACTCCAGCTCCCAAACTTGAGTGTGCAATGCCATAATCATAGCTCATTGCAACCTTAACCTCCTGGGCTCAGGAAACCTTCCTGCCTTCACCTTCTGAGAAGCTGGGACTACTATCAATTCTTTGTGTTGAAACAAATGTAATCTTCTAGCTGTATTGAAATATAAAATAAATTATTGTCAAATATAGTTACCCTGCTGTGCTATCAACAACTAGAGTTTATTCCTTATTCTAACTGTATTTTTGTACAAATTAATCAACCTCTTTTCAACTTCTTCCCTCTCTTACCTTTCACAGTCTCTGATAAGTGAAATTCCGTACCTTATCTCTATGAGATCATACTAAATGCTGAACAACTAGAAGTCTTTACACTAGAATCAGACACAAATCAAGCACATCTGCTTGCTGATTTTATTCAGTGTTGTACTGGAGGCTTTGGCCAGGGCAATTTGACAAGAAAATAAATAAAATATTTCCAGACTGGAAAAGAAGAAGTAAAATCATACGTATTTGCAGATGGTATGACCTTGAATATAGAAAATCCTAAGAAATGTAAAAAACTTCTTGAACTGATAGAAATATTAAGCAAGGTTATCAGATGTAAAATCAGCAAACAATAATTAATTATCTATCTATGCAATGACAATGAACTATTCAAAAAGAAAATTAAAGGAATTCCACTTACTATAGTATCAAAAAGAATAAGTAATTTGTAATAAGCTTATCAAAAGAAAAGCAAAATATATACTGTAAAAACAATAAAATATTTCTTAAAAAAATTGAACACATAAGTAAAAAATCATCCCATGTTTTTGTATCAAAAGATTCAGTGTTTTTAAAACGATAATATTTCCTAAATTAATCATCAGATTTAGCATATGTGTTCATATCATAGCTGTATATTATTTGCAGAAATTGACAAGTATTTAAAATTAATACAGATATTTAAGGGACTTAGAATAGCTAAAACAAATATTAAAAAGAAAAATACAATTTTATCTCTACAAAGTTAAAATAATCAAGACAATGTAGTACTGGTACAGAGATTGTTAATCATATTGAATAAATAAGACCAGAATAAATTTCTATATTTATGGTAAATTAATTTTTACAATGATGTCAAGACAATTTAGTGGGAAAAGAATAGTGTTTTCAGCAATTGGTGCTTATTTATCTGTATGGACATGTCCTAAAGAAAGAAATAAGCACCAATTGGTGCTTATTTATCTGTATGGACATGTCCTAGCAAAAAGAATCCCTTCCCCTCACCACATTCAAAATTTAACTCAAAATTGATCGTAAACCAAATTGTTACAGTTAATACTATAAAACTCCTAGAAGAAAATATAGGAGAAAATATTTTTGATTTTGGGTTGTGTAACACATTTTTAGATAAAATACTGAAAGTGCAAAGCAAAAGAAAGAAAATAGATGTAGATAATGAAGCTAAAATATATTTTACCTAAATATAACATTTTAAAAGTTTTTAAGAAGAACTATATGAAGGATATATAAAGAATCCACACATTTTAATAATAAAATGCAAAAATAATTTGAAAATGGGCACATGATTTGAATAAACATTTTCCAAAAAAGATATACAAATCACAAATAAACATGTAAAAGTATGTTCAACATCGTTAGCCATCTGGAAAATGCAAAATAACACCAGAATGAGATACTATGTCAGACACACTAAGGTTACCATAATAAAAAAGATAGATAAGAACAAGTGTTGAAAAAACTGCAGATAAATCAGAACTCTCATACATGCTGTGGAAATGTAAAATGTAAAATTGTGCAGCTGCTTAGAAAAACAGGTAATTTCTCAAAAGGTTAATTAATTATAGAGTTACCATTTTATCTAACAAATCCACTACCCTATATATAGCAAATAAAAATAAAAATATATATCCAGACAAAAATTTATACACAAGTGTTTATGAAGGCATTATTCATAATACCAAAAAATGGAAGCAACACAATTGTCCATTAAATGATGAATGGATAAACAAAATGTGGCAAAACTCTATGATGGAATATTATTTGACAATAAAAAATATGACGGGCACACTTGACTGCATTTTAAAAACATGATGATTAATGAAAAAAAAACTAGTCACAAAATAACAAAGAACGGTATGTTTTATTTAAATAAAATACCCATAACTAACAAATGCATAGAGATAAAAAGTCTATTAATGGTTGCCTAGACTTGAAGTTAAGAAAGCAAATGGGGAGCAATTGGCAATGGGTATGAAATTTCTTTGGGACTGATGGAAATCTTCTATATTTGATTGTGATTATAGTTGCAGAACTCTTTAAATATGAAAAACAATTAATTGTGCACTTAAAACACACACACACACACACACACACACACACTTATCTTCAGACCTATTGAGGTTATTCAAGAATAGCTTTTATAACCCTTCCCATTAATCTAATTAGTTTTAACTGGGTGGAGTTTTTTTTGAACCATAGTGAATCACTGAAGGTAATTTACAAAATATATAACTTTCTCTTAATCTTATTCCCGCATTCTGACACATCCTTGGAAAGTGGACAGAACTTTTGTGCATGAATTTAGACAGACTCCTTAAGTATTCAAAATCCTTATTGGCAGTTTTAACTTATTACAAAGAAAAAAGAGAGCCAAATATTTTAGGAAAATTTGCTTTCATTCTGTTTCTATTAGATTATATTTGCATGCATTTAGAGGATAATGTCTTCTACATTATATAATAATACATTTTAAAATGTCTCTTTAAAAATAAAAAAATGTGGTGATATAAGTTTAGATTTGAAAGTTGTGCTCCAACAAGGAACAATACAATTTCTCATGCAATGAATACAACTTAATTGTTTTCAAAGATTTGATTTCCTTGATTTCACCATGCACAAAATAAGTAGGCTTCATTTACATATTTATGCACCTGCATACAATTATTTTAACTAATATGATCATTACTTCACATAGCCTATGCTATATAGTTTATCTTAATAGTAAATAATCTATTTTAATACTTAACTGTGTACATTATTCCATTATATGCCTCAATTTTACTTATATCCACTTCATTTTTAAATGTCAATGCATTTTATATTTTAAAATAAAGAAATGTAATGTATTATCATGAGAGCATATTCCTATAAATTTATAAAAATCCACAGAGCTTTTTTTAACTTTTCTCGCCTTTACTACTATGATCATTTAACGGCAATGTGGAGCTTCAGCTTACCCAAACTCATGGTTCAATTCTATCATGAGGAAATATATTATAAGGATCCAATAGGTCATTTATTCACTTATATATTTATTTATTTCAAAATATGAAACACTATGAATTTGCATGACATCTTTCCACAAGGGCTAATATTCTCAGTATCATTCCAATTTTATTGTATATGCTGTCAAAGTGAGCACTGATTTATTTAGCTTTATAATAAAACTGTAGTTAATACATACTATTTATAAAATTGGTTATATAGAAAATTAGCATAAGCAAATATTTTCCTTAATGCAATATTTTAATTAGATCATATAAAATTGTTATTTTTATAGGTCAAATTTTAAAATGTTGCAAACATCATGATTCAACCTAAACATATACATAAATTAAAGACCTTTTAGAAAGTTAATATTTGACTTAGTATTTATTGAGTCCCATTTATGTGCCAACATGGAGTTAAAGTAAAAGAAAACTAAAAGGCTCAACAGAAACCCTGTAAGCCAGAAGAGACTGGGCATCTATTTTCAACTTCCTTAAAGAAAACAAAATGTTAGCCAAGAATTTCATCTCCTGCCAAACTAAGCTTTGTAAATGAAAGACAAATAAAATCTTTCCCCAACAAACACTGAAGGAATTCATTGCCACTAAACTGACTCTACAAGAGAAGCTCAAAGAAGTTCTTAATATGGAAACAAAACAATGATCCTCATCATCATAAAAGGTCACGTAAGTACAAAGTTCAGAAATCCCATAAAACAACTACATGTTTGAAACCACAAGGTGGCTAGCTGACAACACTATAGCAGTAACAAAAGCTTACATACCAATATCCACCCTGAATATAAATGGCCTAAATGTTCCACTTAAGCATTATAGAGTGGAAAATGATAACTAGAAAGAAAAAAAAAAAAAACCAAGGCCCAGCCATTTTTTGCCTACAGTATACCCACCTACTACCAAAGATAGCTACAGAATCAAAATAAATGAATTAAAAAAGACATATCATGTAAATGGAAAAAAAAACCAGCAGTAGCCATCTTCACATCAGATAACACAGACTTTAAACCAACAACAGTAAAAAAAGACACAAGAAGAGTATTTTAAAATGATAAAGTGTTCAAGTCTACAAAAAGATTTAACTATTCTAATTACATATGCACCCAATACAGGAGCACCCAAATTCATGAAGCAAATTCTGCTTGAACTTAGAAAGCATATTGATAACAATACAATAAGAGTGGAGAACTTCTATACCCCACTGACAACACTAGGCAGATCACTGAAGTAGAAAATCAATGAAGAAACTCTAGACTAATATTGGACTATAAACTAAGCAGACATAGTAGACAGCTACAGAACATACCATCCAGCAACTACAGAATATATATTCTTTTCATCTCTCAATGGACCATTCTCCAAAATTGACCATATACTTAACCATAACGCAAGTCTCAATTATATATTTATATAATAGACATACTGTGCATCAATAAAATGTTTCAGATGCATATATATCTCAAGCATGGTATTGGGACACAGTGGAATTAAGTTAGAACCCAATACTAAAAGGAACTCCCAAAACTATATTACTGCATAAAACTGAACACCTTGCTGTAGAATAATTCTTGAGTAAACAATAAAATTAAAGCAGAAATTTTAAAAATATATTGAAACAAAAGAAAACAGAGACAAGACACAGCACAGCAAAACCTCTAGAACACAGCAAAATCAGTACTGAGAGAAAATTGTATAGCATTAAATTCCTACATAAAAATGATAGAAAGATCTGAAATCAACGGGTTAATCTCATATCTCATGGAACTAGAAAACAAGAAAAATATAAACCTAAAAATGGCCGAAGAAAAGAAGTAACAAAGATCAGAGCAGAGGAGATGGGGACCAAACAACTGATATAAGAGATGAATTAATCCAAAAGTTGTTTCTTCAAATGGATAAACAAAATTGACAGATCGCAAGCAAAACTAACCAAGAAAAAAAAAATAGAAAATTCAAAAAAGGCCGGACCTGGCGACTTAGCCTGTAATCCCAGCACTTTAGGAGGCCGAGGTGAGTAGATTGCCGCAAGTTCAAGACCAGACCAGGCGAGACCTCGTCTCTACAATACATAAAAAACTAGCCGGTCATGGTAGCATGTGCCTGTAGTTCTGGCTACTTGGAAGGCTGAAGCAGAAGGATCGCGGGTGTCCAGCAGGTCGACCCTGGGGTGGCCGTGAGTGTGCCATGGCACTCCAGCCTGAGCAACAGAGTGAGACTTCAACTCAATTACAAAAAAAAGAAAGAATATCCAAAAAAGTATAATCAGAAATGATAGAGGTGACATTATAACTGATACCACAGAAATGCAAAATGATTATCAGAGACTACTATGAACATCATTATAGCAATAAACTGAAAAACTTAATGGAAATTGATAAATTCATGGATGCATACAACCTCCCAACACAGCTTCAGGAATAAATAGATATTTGAATAGAATAATAATAAAATTGAATCAATAATAATAATAATATTTTTCAACAAAAACAACAAAAGCCTGGGGCCAGATGAATTCACAGCCAAATTTTACCAGATGTAAATAGTTACCAATCTTACTGAAACTATTCCAAAAAATTGAAGAGGATCTCCTCCATAACTTACTCTTTAAAATCAGTATCACACTGATACCCAAATCAGGCAAAGACTTAACAGGAAAGCAAAACAAAACAAAACAATAAAAGACAAGCCAATACTCCTAATAAATATGGATGCAAAAATCCTTAACAGTGTATTAGCAAATTGAATTAAACAATATATCAAACAAAACAAAATCCATCACAAGCAAGTGGGTTTTATTTCAGGGATGCAAGAATGGTTCAATATTTGCAAATCAATAAATGTGATTTACCACATAAACAGGAACAAAAACAAAAATTGCATAATCATCCTAATAGATGTAGAAAAGGAATTTGATAAAATTCAACATCACTTTGTGATAAAAATCCTCAACATACTAGGCATCAAAGGAACATTTCTCAAAGTAATAAGAGCTATATATGACAAACTACAGCTGACATCATGCTTTATGGGGAAAAGTTAAATAAAAATATTCTTCCTTAGAACTGGAAACAGACAGAAATGTCTACTTTTACCACTCTTATTCAACATTGTACAAGAAGTCCTAGTGAGAGTAACCTGGTGAGAGAAGGAAGTAAAAGGCATCCAAATTGGCAAGATTGTATATCTAGAAAGCCTAAAGACTCCTCCAAGAGGCATCTAGATCTGATATACAACTTCAGTAATGTCTTAGGATACAAAAATCAATGTACAAAAAACAATAGTGCTTTTATACACCAATAATGCTCAAGCGAGCTCAATTGTGTTTACATTAGTCACACACACACATATACAACCTATGAATACCTATAACCAAGGAGGTGAAAGATCTCTGCAAGAAGGACTACAAAACACTGATGAAATAAATTGTAGGTGACACAAATAAATGGAAAAACATCCCATGTTCATGGATCAGAAAAATCAATGCTGTTAAAATGACCATACCGTCCAAAGCAATCTACAGACTCCTTATCAAAATACCAACATCATTTTTCAAAGAACGTAAAGAAAAAATTCTAAAGTTTATATGGAACCAACAAAAGCCTGAATACCTAAAGCAATCCTTAGTAAAAAATATAAAATGTGGAGGCATCATTACACCATTCAAATTATACTACTAGGCTATAGTAACTAATACAGTATGATAGTCATACAAAAATGGAGAGTGAGATCAATGGAATGGAATAAATAACTCCTCAATAAAGCCACATACCTACAACCAGCTGACCTTTGATAAAGCTGACAAAAATAAACAATGGGTAAATAACATGCTATTCAATAACTGATGCTAGGAAAGTTGACTAGCCATATGCAGAAGAATGAAACTGGACCTCTACTTTTTGCTATAAAAAATAAACTCAAGATTGACTAAAGACTGAGATAGAAGACCCAAAGCTATGCAAATCCTATTCGAAACCCTAGAAGAAAATTATTCTGAACGTTAGCTTAAGCAAATAATTTATGGCAAAAATCCCAAAAGAAAATGCACCAAACTGTTATGGGAGGGAGGGAGGGAGAAGGATGGGGGGGCGGGGCACGTGACAACAACACATGAATGAGAAAACCAACACTGCATATTCTCAGTTGTATACAGAGTTAAATGGTCATAAAGATGGAAATAACAAACACTGGGGACACCAAAAGTGAGGAGGCAGTGAGGGATATTAGCATTCAGTAGTTATTTGAGGTACATTGTTCACTATCTAACCATAACCCTAACCCTAACTCAATTCTCACTAGCTCACAGTATGCCCATTTAGCACACATGTGCTTGCATTCCTTGAATCTAAAAGAAAGAAAAATATGGAAACTGCTCTAAAGCAGTTCTGAATTAGCGGGAGAATAGACATTTGAAAATATTTGTAAATGTGATATAAGTAGTAAGATTTGTATGTCTACAAAAAAATATGGTGATGGAGTATTTATTTGAATTCAGCACTCTGAAAAGATCTTTCATGACAGAATAAGACCCTGGAAATTTTATTTTTCTATATTGAACAATAATAAGTGCTACACATTTTGCAATTCTTTTGAAAAAATTAAGAATTTTAAGTTAAGTTGATAAAAGCAATAAGAAAATCGCCTATATATAAGCACTGTAACTTTCTTTCAATTTATCTTCCTTCAGTATATAAAACACAAATGTCCACAGAAAGAAGGATGCAATAAATAACATTTAGAGTTTGTTTTCCATATCGATTCTGAAAAAGTGTGAACATATACTAGTATAAACACATAAATATCACATATAAATAACAATATACATGCAGGAGTGATGGCTCGAGCCTGTAATCCCTGCACTTTGAGAGGCCGAGGAGAGAGGATTGCCTGAGCTCCGGGGTTCGAGAGACCAGTCTGGGCAACATGGCGAGAGCTTGTCTCTACACTAAAAAAAAATAATAATAATAATTAGCCGGGCATGGTGGCGCATGCCTGTAGTTCCAGTTCTTGTAAGACTGAAGTGGAGGGATCACCTGAGCCCAGCAGGTTGAGGCTGTGGTGGCCATGAGCGTGCCACTACACTCCAGCCTCGGTGACAGAGTAAGACTGACTCAAAACAACAGCAATATACACCTATGGTACACTACTCTCTATATACTGCTATGCCCTAATTTTTCTTTTTGAATAAATTATTGTTATAAGAAATATATGTGTAAATTTAAGATCATATACTCAACTTTCAGTCTAATCTAGACTTAAAACAAATATTGCCATTGTGATTTGGGAAAAAAATATATCTTACGTAAACCTTAGCTCTTTCATTAAGAACATTAAATAAAGCTTATATAGCAAAAATATAACTTTAATATTTGAATAAAAACACTTTGTGTCTAAACTGTGATTTAGTTTAGCTACCAATGGCCCTTAGCAGTGCCCGTTGTCAGTTGTTCTCACCTTTGTGCTAATGTGCCCCTTATGAGTGAGAATATGTGGTATTCAGTTCTTTGTTTCTGTAATAACTCACACAGATTGATGGTCTCCAGTTGAATTCATGTTGCTGTAAATATGATTTTGTTCTTCTCTATGGATGTGTAGCATTCCAAAGCATATACGCACCAAATTTTCTTTATCCAGTTCATTTGCGACGAGTATGTGGGTGGTGATTACGTTTTTGCTATTGTGAGCAGTGCTGTAATAAACACACGTGTGCAGGCGTCTTTTTAGTAGATACATTTTTGTTTCTTGACTATATTCCGAGCAGTGGGATTGCTGGATCATATGGCAGCTCCATTTTTAGTTTTTTGAGAAAATGCCACTTTGCTTTCCATAAAGGTTGAACTAGCTTACATTCCCATTGACGGTGTAGAAGCATTCCCTCTTCCATGTTACCTTGCCAACACGTGTTGCTTTTTGACTTATTAATGCTAGCCATCATGACCTGTAGGAGTGGTACCTCATTGTAGCTTTGATTTGCAATTCTCGGATGATTAATGAAGCTGAAAATTTGTTTTCATGAGTTTGTCGCTTGGATATCTTCCTTTGAGAAATATCTGTTCACACTCTTTACCCACTTTTTAATGGGGTTATTTGTTTTTGTCCTGTTAGTTCATTTGCATTCCTTATAGATCCTGGCTGTTAGGCCTTTGCCAGATACATAACTTGCAAGTATTTTACCCCTTTCTGATAGTTTCTTTTGTTACGCAAAAATGTTCTAGCTTCGTTAAGACCTACCTGTCCATGTGAGCTTTTGCTGCATTTACTTTTAAGGACTTGTCCATGAATTCATCGCCTATTCCAATGTCCAGAAGGGTGTATCATGGGTTCTCTTCTAAGATTCTTATAGCCTGAGGTTTCACATTTAAGCCTCTGATCAGTTTTGAGTTAATTTTTGTATATGCTGGTAGGTAGGGGTCCAGTTTCATTCTTCTGCATGTGGTTAGCCAGTTTTCCCAGCACCATTTGCTAAATATGGCTTCTTTCCTTAATATTTGTTTTCCTTGACTTTGTTGAATATAAGTTGGTTAAAGGTCAATTATTTTATTTCCAGATGCTCTGTCCTGTTCCATTGGTCTATGTGTCTATTTTTGTACCAATACCATGCTTTCTTGGTTACTGTAGCCTTGTAGTAATGTTTGAAGCCAGAAAGTGTGATGCCTCCAACTTTGTTCTTTTTGCTGAGGATTGCTTTAGCTATTTGGGCTCTTTTTGGCCCCAAAATATTTATACATCTGTATATTTGTATTTGTTTCCCTCTTATAATAATTTTCTAGAAGTGCTATTTGAGGGGCAAAGGGAATGTTACAAAAAATTCTTTATACAGATGAAAAGTTGTAACAATTAACATTCCCAATAGCAATTTATTTAATTTCTCATATACAATTGCTAATAGTAGCTATTTTTAATTTACAGAGAGAGCATATAAGTTCCTAAAAGGCAAAATTTGCTTGCATTTTTATTTATTTTAACCTTTATTCTATATAATTATTGATGAATTATATTCTTTGAGACTTGGATATACATATTTTAAATATTTATCTAGGAATATCTTATTTTTCTTCATAATAAGTTGAAAGACTTCTATATGCCAAAGTTTTTGCCACTTGGCTCTCAAAATTATTGCAAATATTTTTTCTACTTTCACATTTTTAAATCTTTTCCATCTTAGTTATTACTTGTAAACATTTCAGCATGTTTATTCCTTGCTAAATTTTATAAATGTTAAGTTTTATTTTTATTTTTCTAATTATTTTTAGCACAACTTTCAGATTCTAATGAAAATAATTTTGCTTCAAAGTATGAAGAGAGGCACTGATTTATTCTTTTTCCATAAATAGTTATCCAATTTTCAACAAAATATATAGCTATTTTACACTAATGTATATCACCATACATTGGATCATATATACAGTTATAGCTGTTACTATATTTTTTGTTCTGTGCTGATATTCATGCCTATTCCATTGTCAATATTGTTTTGCTTATAGTACTTTTCTAATATAATTGAATAGACAACTATTCAAGTATTTGGTCATTGTTTTCCTCTGAACATTATTTTGTCTGTTTTACCAGTGTTTTTTGTTTCCTTCACTTTACATTCACTTTGACAAATTTCACATCTTTCTTAGTTGGTGGGGAGAGACAGTAGAGATAATTCTTAATTTTTTGTATAAATTTGTTATTGGATAGATGTATGCATTGATTTTGTGAAAATTAACAACTTTACAACACAGTGCTCTTGTTAAGAAGTATATTATTGGTCTTCATTTATTTTATATGATTTGTTCATTTTTGAAATAGCATGCTTCAGTTTCATTGCACTAGTTGTTTCCTCTTTAATATGGTCTTTCTGCCAGTTAATCTGTAATTATAGTGGCCGACTCCCACGCTTCAGACAGGTCTCCACTGAAATATCCTCACCTAAGAGGACTTTTCTTACCTCTTGCCCCAGGCCTTTCATACTTTATTCTTTTTCCTTTTTCTATTTTTTCAATAGTATTTATCATTAACAGATGCTACATTTCTTATTGTCTTCCTTACCGTGTCACGACTCATGTTGGCAAGATCCTTGTTTTTTTTTAATGCTACATCTTTATGGCCCAAAAGAGCATTTAAATATCATAGACACTCATAATTAATCAATGGCTCTTAGTGAAAATTTACATTTAATTTACATAAATTACGAAAATTTCTTAGGTTGGTTTTGGGGGTTTTTTTGTAGCTATGTGAATAAAATGCATTTTATTATCTTATTTTCAATGACTATCTAAAAATTGTTTATTTTTGCAAAATTATAGAGATTCAGATGAATTCTTTGAAAATTTCTGTGTGTCTGATATGCTTTATCATAGCAAACATTCAGGATTTAATGAATACAGATATAAAGGTTAAGATAGGAATAGAAGTAGAGATACACACTCTACACATTGCTAAATAAATATATAGATATTCAAACAAAAAACCAAGTTAGCTGGGCATGGTGGCTCATGACTGTAAAGCCATCACTTTGGGAAACCAAGGCAAGAGGATTGCCTGAGCTCAATGATTTGAGACCAGCTTGAACAAATTGGTAAGACCTAGACTCTACAATAAATAATAATAATAATAATAAAGCCGAGTATGGTGATCCATGCCTGGTGCTCCATCTATTTGGAAGGCTGTGTTGGAAGGATTGTCTGAGCCCAGCAGGTTGGGGCTGCCGTGGCTGTGAGTGTGCCACTGCTCACCAGCCAGGGTGAGAGAGATTCTGACTCAAAAAAAAAAAAGTCACACCAAAATTCACTGAAACCATGAAAATCTATTTCCACCACAAACTTCTGTGTTTTGAATTCTTATTAGTGGAGCCACCAAATTGAAGGAACATAAATACAGAATACTGACAAATGACAGCACAGTGAGCTAAAAGAAAGTGGCTGGCAGGGGATCCCAGAGATGACAAAGAGAGGCAGTTTCATGTGACAACGTTATTAATAGCTGGAAATAATTTGTGAAGCATCTTCTTAAGTGGCTGCTCAGATGATTCTAAAATGGGATGATGGAGGAATCTCATTACTGAGGAAATATTATATATAACAGTAGAAGTTGTGCCATTGGTGAAAACCTTTCTGCTCCGGACGCGTTGGGAATTTTGGCCTGAAAGCCCGAGTCTTTTGTATTTCTGCTGTCATATGATCTGTAAGATTTCAAGCCTTTTATGAGTCATTAGGTTAGACAAAATTTAAGATCTCTTCCAAACTAATCATTTTTGTGACATAGATTATATGTTATATCTGCAGGTAATTTGTATTCCAAAGGAGGAAACACAGTAAAAAACAGATCATTTTTAAATTCAGGAAAAAAACGAAAATATGCATGTTGAGACTCTATTTTTCATAAGTACCTAAGCTACAAACTGATAGAAAATTAAATCTTTGGAAATGTAAGTGAATAATTTAAGACCTGTTCTGGACTATTGAATATGCTGAACACTATGTACTAGTTCTGATTAAGCCTAAACATAAAATCAGTGTTTTAGCTGCGTCCCTAAGAAATCCAACAATGTCTATTTGCACTCAGAAATGTAAAGTATGTATGACATATTCTAATTTTCTTCAAGACATTTCTATTTCTATTTCTGTTGGATCCAACTGAGTTTTATAGAAGATAATCTGGAACT
Organism: Tarsius wallacei; assembly: GCA_963574415.1. NCBI lineage: Eukaryota > Metazoa > Chordata > Mammalia > Primates > Tarsiidae > Tarsius > Tarsius wallacei. The sequence continues at coordinate 36,144 of CAUYQG010177202.1, forward strand.
GAGATATTTTTAATAATCATAACCTAGTTGAAATGTCTCTTTTATATTTTAATAATAATTATTATTGTTGTTAAAGTCAAATAATTAAGTGCACACATATCTGACTGACCTTTTGAGATTCTTGTCCATTTATCGATGTGTCTAAGATGATTTCCCTGCCTACCCTGATCTTAAGGACCATGAGCTAAAGGGAGATGTTGTGTCTTAGCCAACAAGTAAAGAAAGTAAAGTGTGTGTTTTACACATTCCTCTTTTTGTAGGTTCTGTCTCTTCATCTGCTTCCTATGCCTAGTAGATAGAGTTTATTGCTAAAAATTCCCACAAAATTGCCTTCTCTTACCATACATAGTTCAACTGCAATGTGTGAATTGTTTCCATAGATATAGGTTAAAATGTGTGTGATCTAAAACCAACACATGTCTCAGGTCGAAAGGGGAATTCAGGATTCTGTGTTTGATGCAGTCACAGCCCCAAAGATATTGACATAGCGTATGTTACTGTGGTCCCTTCTTGACTCCTTTACCAAGCATCGATCAAGTTTGGATAAGACTCATGTTTCATGAGATACTAATTATAAGGTTGGGGCTTTGTGATATATTTATATATAGCCTGCCTTCCATATTCACGGGTTTGACATCTGTGGATTAAACCAACAACAGATCAGGAATATTTTTTTTAAATGATGCTGTACTGAATATGTACAGAATATTTTTCTTGTCATTATTTCTAAACATTACAGTATAGTTATTTACATAGCATTCACATTACATTAGTTGTTATAAGTAAAGAGGATTTAAAGTATATGGTACTATGTGTATAGTTTATATAAAAATAGCATGCCATTTTATAAAAGAAATATGAGCAACCAAATATTTTGATATCAACAGGAGTTCCTGAAACTAATCCCTCCTGGATGCCAAAAAATGGCTTTATCTATATCTATAATCTCTCTATCCATCCATTCATCCATCCATCCATCTGTCGTCCATCTGTCATTTATCTATCTATCTATCTATCTATCTATCTATCTATCTATCTATCTATCATCTATCTACACATCTATCTTACAAAATGTTGCCCAGAGCCACCTGGTTGCAGAAAGCATCTGCAGAAGTTTCTTCCCTCCCATGTTGTGTTGGTCTGTGACAATTAGGTGATTAAATGACCTTCCCACTCTCTAACTTCTGGCATTTTTTCTCTATTGTAAACAGTAGTAAGAACAAAAAGAAGAGCTAAAAAAAATTTATTTAGGGTAGTACACTGCCACTGTGTTTATGTGTGTAGCACACTGCCACTATGTGTATGTGTGTCTGCATTTATGGATAGATGAACATTAATCTAGATGTTTAGAGTTGTTTGTGAGCTTTACATTCCCTAGCACTAGATGTTTCAAAGACTAATTTAGGTTTTTTTTAAATGTTTCAGTCTATCTTTTAAAACAATAATTCTCTAATAGAGTCCATTCCTTCTAATACCTATTGGACTGTGCATATGCAATTTTATTTTTTAAAAAAGAGCTATTTGGATGACAAAAAAATTGACATTATTTTTTATTTACCACAAGGGAGTTTTTAAGATACTAGGGAAAATAGAAAACAGTAAGCTATTTTATTTCCTGGTGTAAGATCAAAGAACTGCCAATTTAGTATACTGCTTTAGCCTTCAGATACTACATTATGCTTCTGTTGCACTTAGAAATTTCACACTTGAATTTCAAATGCCACAGATACTTGCTAAAGCACAAGGTCTAGACTAAGGTTTTGGTAGGTTTTCTACCTGAAATTTACAATGCATCACTTGCTCCCTGTGAAAGGGTTTAGTCTTTTTGCCTCAGCATAACCATTAGAATGTGTTCAGACATTCTACTGCAAAACAAGCAGCCTGTCCCACCCCCCCCCCGGGCAAATCTCCATCAGATGCAAGACCAGTACAGCCCAACCATACATTGTTTAGCATAATAATCGCTAGTAAACTTTTAGGTTCCTTGTCAAGGTCAAAGATCAAAGGTCACCCTTTGGCTGGCCAAAGTCATAAAAGTAATAATATAATCACCCCACCTTTGGCCAAGGAATTTGTGAGTTGCAAATGTCTGAGTTTGTGAATTGCAAATATCTAACAAGTCTCTTGCAGGAATCTCCCCCGCTTAACCTAATCAGTCCTTTGTGACCTACATGACACAGATAAGCCCCACCATGGCAGCAATCATGTGACTAACCCACCCATCTGCCTGCTGTCCATCACCTGACTGTCAGTACCTGTGCTTGCCTGACCCTTTGTGATGATGTGGAGCAGATCACCACCCAATCACCGTAATGATCTTCCCCCATCTAGGGGAACGGTTAAAAGGACTCAACCACAAGCAACCAGCGGCTGTTGCCTTGCTAGACTCTGGTGTGGCCATGTACTCTTTGCCGTGCTTCCTGGCTTTGGTTCCCTACCTTGGGGAGGTAAACCTTCTCTCTCTCTTCTCTTTCTCTCTCTAATTTACATTTAAGTAAACTTTTCTTTCTTAACCGTTTTGTGTGTTGCAATTCTTTGCATTTACTCGGATCTCTGGGTTACCAGCGTGCACCTCTGACTTGCCAACCCTGGCAGTGCTGCACCTCCCTGGGCCTCTCCTCTCCCTCCATCCATCCACACTCACCCTGTCTGTACCCTAACACCCTGTACTGTATAATAAGAGATTCTGGAAATAACTGACCATTGAACTTATTTTTCACACATTTATTAATCGTCTGCCTTTACCAGACTCTGCCCTAAGTGCAGGCAATAAAAGGATGACTCAGAATGACTGCCGATGTTGGCATAAATACATCTGTTAGTTCTTCAAGCACACAACAGCATATGGCAGTGTTTCCAGCTTGACAGAATTTCAAACAATGTGAACTGACACTTAATGAGAATGTCTGTGGTGTATGAACCCATCACAAAGAGCATTATCATTCTCTTTACCACCTCAGACTTTTCAAAACTGGATTATGACAAGCTGTGAGCATTGGGCTAACATCCTGGAGGAAAACAGAACTGAGGTTAAGATGCAGCATCTTGGTAACAGAGAATCAATTCAACAAAAATCAAATCTCTACCTGTATCTGAAGGATATGAAGAAGTGAGTATCTTAGAATAAGACTGGCTAGAGCCAAGGCATGGCGGCTAGCATAGGTTAGACATAGGTAGATAAATGTTTCCATTAGGCAGGTTTTAGGAAGCATTCAAACATTTTATAAAGTACCCTTTACAGCAGATCAAGCTGCAACCTACCCCAAACCCCTTGGCAAATCAAAAGAAAACCCCATCAAGTGCAAGACTAACCTAACCTTTCAATTTTTGGTTTAGCATAATCATCACTAAGAAACTTACAGTTTCCCTGACAAAGCAGAAAGTCAAACACCACCCCTTAACTGACCAAAGCCATAGAAATGATAATAAGACCACCCTGTAGCTCTGGAATTTGTGAATTGGAAACTGACAGGTCTGCAAAAGACAATGTGATCAGGAAAAGATTATCTTTCGCCTTATCTCCTCCCATCAGTAGCCTGGAGACGTCAGTCTTCTGAAAATTACCTAAGCTCCACCCTTTTGTAGCATCCTTTGAAGCTTTGTTAGCATCATTGTGAAGGTGTATCAGGTCGATTGCAAAGAGCAAAAGTGTCATTTCTTTTGCCCATGCCACCGACTCTGGCATATCTTTCTTTTGTTTCTCCCTTTTTTCTCCAATAAACTTTGTTTGAAAACTTTGCTGGCTGCACAAAAATTCATTTCAGAAATGAGCCAGAAAAAAAATCCATGGGTTTTGTGCCACACCCAGCATCAAATGGTGCCCATGTGAGGCTTGAAGCCATCATTGGCACCATGTGGTCTGTAAGTATGGCAGCATCAGCTTCTCTCTCTCTCTCTCTCTCTCTCTCTCTCTCTCTCTCTCTCTCTCCTTTCAGTCTCTGCCATTTTCTTTTTGTCTTTACTTTGTTTTTGGGGTCACCTATGGACTTTCTTCCCTTTTGCTCAGTTTCTGCTTCCTCTGGCCAACATCATTGGTCCTGCCTGACAGTAGGTAGAATGGAGTCAAGCTCCTACACCATGCAGAAATGAAACAAGAGCGATCCTCCTTGATAAAAGGCACAGACAGAGTGGATGAAGCCAGACTTCATTTCTGTGCAGCACCGAAGACCCCACTTTTTCTCATGCTTTGCTCTCATTGCTATACTGGAGTGAGGGAAGGATTCCTACATGGAATGCAGATAGAATGTTTTTCTATGATATTTAAGCAGCTAGACTGTTCTTGTTTTCAAATGCTAGGTTACTTGGCAGTGAATCTGTTTCTAAAGGTTTTAGCTTTGCCTGAACTTGCAATCAATTCTTTGTCTGTGTAAAAGTGTTTAAAGGTATCTTGGAATCAGAGAGTATATTTTAAGTCCCTACTTTAAAATTTAGTGTTAGATAACCCTGCTGTTTGTGTTGTAAGTTTAGCTATTTTTTTTTTCTATTTCTTTTTTGGAAAGAAAATAAATTTACTAAGTTTGGTACTTCTTCAGGACAGGCAAAATGTTGGGGGCTCTTTCTGTGGCCCAAAGAGTGTGGGAACTAATTGCTCTCACCCAATTGTCCACATGTCACAATTAAAACTGTAACTTAGTAATTTATAAAGGGTCTTAGCAAATTTACTTGTTCATAATTGGAAATAAGAAAGAACAGATAATTTCACATCTACGTAGTCTGTTCACACTAAAAAGTTTTTTGTATCAGATCAATTCAAAGGCACTGTTAGAAAGTTCCAAATTAAACCTCATTGGTTTGCGGCCCTCAGGTCACAGGCACACAGACATAGGAAGTCCTGTGCAGGTGAGGTGAATTCTGAAGCAGCAGGAAGATTCAGGCAGGGCTGGGGATTCTCGGGTCAGAAAAGGCCATCAGGGTCCCAGGGATGCCTGACATCTCTGTTTATGGCTTTATGTTTTCGGCATTCTCCTTTGAGGAATGTAGTACACAAGTGTTCAAAGGCAAAATTCTGAGTTTTCAAGGAATGCAAACAAGACAATGGGTACTGCCCAATCTATACCCTCAGACACCCCATTTGGACAGATTTTAAAGAGTTGGGAAAAATGGGAATTACGCAGTTGACAATGAGAAAAGTTAATAGATTATTGTAATCAAATGTGAACTTAATACAAGATAGCAGATAATGAGGTTTGGAAAAGAAATGGGGCTCTTTGCTTTAATACCATCTGGTAATTAGATTTATTTTGTAGACCTGAAGGGAAGTGACCAGAAGTTCTATCTGTAGAGGCATTTTTAAAAACTTATTTCACTACTTTGCAAACAAGATTATATCTTACAGAATATTAAATACCCAACTCTAGAGACTTAACTCAAAACCACAAATATCAAACTCCCAATTACAGAAAACTCACTGAAATTTTTAACAACCAAGACATTAAGAAAAAAAGAGAAATGCCTAGAGCCGCAATCCCTAAGAAGAGTAGGGTAAAAGGGACCTAAAAACAGGAAAAACGCCAGCTGTGAGAAAGGCTCCAGCCAAATGCGGCCATGCCGGAGGCGAAAGCCCCATGGATCCTGTTTGACGGTCCTTCCCTAACTTTGAAGGATTGTGTGCATAGGCTGGAAAATGTTCCCACTTTAATTGAGATAATAGATGCACAGACAAATGATGGCATTTGACAGTGAAGTTACACATAAGCATGATAATGGTGAGATTGTAGCAAAAAAGAGGTGCCCCTTAGGGTGTATAAGGATGTTTTTCAAATAACAGCAGGAGGTCGAGAAAAACAAGTTAGCACTTCCTCATAAACAGCAGGTCCCTGCTGAGAGCTGGTGGAAAACAACCAATTGAGATAATAAGTAGATTAACATATTTTAGGACTAAACAAGTAGGTTGACAAAAAAGAGGTTAGAATACTAATAATAGAATAGTAAGATAAGGAATATATATAAGTATCAGGGATAGTTAAGAAGATATAGGAACATAAGGATAGAAATAAGATTGATATAAATAAGCATAATCATATAGTAGTAAGTAAGTTAAATAGGATATAGAGATAAGGTTTAGCTTCATAAGATAAGGATATTATGGCCATAATATTAGTAATAAAAAATAATATTAGTAATAATAATAATAGTAATAATAATAATAGTAATAGCAGTAGTGAAAATAATAATAATAATAGTAAATAGAAAGTTAAGAAGGAAGTCAGAATGTTCGCAAATGTTTAGTTTAAGAAAAACATCATCTGTGGATGAGATAGTAACTGCTGTCTAGTTCCTGCCCATTGATTAAAAAACATGAATGGCAGAAAGGGAAAAGCAGTTGCTGTTCATTGACTGAAAATTATGAATGGCAGCAGTTGCTGTTTATTGATTACAAAATATGAATGGTGGCAGCAGCTGTTCATTGATTAAAAAACATGAATGGCACGAAGTCAACAGGAGGGAAGCCGGATAGTAATTGTTAAAGGTCAATTTTGTTTTGAGTGAAAAAAGGATGTACGTGGGCA
>CAUYQG010177207.1:0-16726 GCA_963574415.1 Tarsius wallacei
AGTTCCAGCTACTTGGAAGGCTGAGGCAGAAGGATCGCTGGAGCCCAGCAGGTCGAGGCTGCGGTGGCCGGGAGCGGCCACTGCACTCCAGTCTGGGCGACAGAGTGAGACTCCAACTCAAAAAAAAAAAAAAAAAAAAAAAAAGTGTAAGGTGAGGCAGCAAGTGCTGATGGAGAAGCTGCAACAAGTTATGCAGAAGATCTGGCTAAGATGTTGTTTACTGATGGTTTCAGTAAACAACAGATTTCCAGTGTAGATGAAACAGCCTTCTATTGAAAGAAGATGCCATAGCTTTCATAGCTACAGAGAAGTCAACACCTGGCTTCAAAGCCTCAAAGGACAGACTTACTCTCTTGTTAGGGGCCAGTGTAGCTAGTGACTTTAAGTTGAAGCCAGTGCTCACTTACCATTCTGAAAATTCCAGGATTTAAGAATTACGTCTGTCTGTGCTCTATAAATGGAGCAAAAAAGCCCAAATGACAGCACATCTGTTTACACATGGTTTACTGAATAATTTAAACACATTGTTGAGACTTACTGCTCAGAAAAAAAAGATTCCTTTCAAAATATTACTGCTCCTTGGCAATGCATCTGGTCACCCAAGAGTTCAGATGGTGATGTACAAAGATAGGGATACTGTTTGCATGCTTGCTACTATAACATCCATTCTTCAGCCCATGGAGCAAGGAGTAATTTCGACTTTCAAGTCATTATTTAAGAAATAAGAGGGGGGACCCAAAAAACCCTCAGAATTTATTTATTAAAAATTGTGTATTGATTCTTACATGTTCAAACTTCAGTCGCCTTCAAAGTACTCTTGATGCAATACACCTGTTGAGATGCTGTTTTCACTGCTCAAAACAGTTTTTGAACTTGTCAATTTTGATGCCTTTTAGTGCTTTTGCCATTTTTTTGTTTCACCTCTTCCACATCAGCAGAGCATTTCCCTTTGAGGACTTTTTTCATCAGGGAAACAAAAAAAGTCATTTGGGGCAAGGTCAGGTGACTAGGAAGGGTGGAGCATGGGGATCATGCTGTTTTTGGTGATCTGAATACTCAGAGCAGTGTGGGCAGGTGCGTTGTCATGGTGGAAGTACTGGTCACCTGTTTGCCACAAAATAATTCACTGAAGCCAGATGCAGTCTCTCACAACAACGCTAGCTGGCACACTGGTGCCGATGGGCCTGTACTACAAGGGGCCCACCCTCCAAAATATAATTCTGGTTTTTTGGGGTCCCCCCTCATGCATTTCAAAAGGTGACAGCTGCTATAGATAGTGATCCCTCTGATGGATCTGGGCAAGGTAAGTTGAAAACCTTCTGGAAAGGATTCACTATTCTAGATGTCATTAAAAGCATGTGTGATTCATGGGAGAAGGTCAAAATGTCAACATTAACAAGAGTTTGGAAGAAGTTGATTTCAATCCTTGTGATTGACTTGAGGGGTATGAGACTTCAGTGGAGGAAGTAACTGTAGATATGATGGAAATAGCAGAAGAACAAGAATTAGAAGTGGAGCCTGACGTGACTAAATTGTTGCAATTCGTGATAAAGCTTTAATGGATGAGGAGTTGCTTCTTATGCATGAGTAAAGGAAGAGGTTTCTTGAGGTGGAAACTACTTCTGAACATTGTTGAAATGACAACAAAGGGTTTTTAATATTACATAAACTTAGTTGACAAAGCAGAGCTGGATTTGAGAGGATTGACTCCATTTTTTTTTTGAGTCAGGGTCTCACCCTGTCACCCAGGCTGGAGTGCAGTGGCACTGTCACACTCATCACAGACTGCCTAGGCTCAGGCAAGTCTTCTGCCTCAGCTTCCTGAGTAACTGGGACTACAGGCACATGCCACCATGCCTGGCATTTTTTTTTTGGTAGAGATGAGATCTTGCATGTTGCCCAAGCTGGTCTGCAACTCCTGGGCTCAAGCAGTCCTCTCACTAGGCCTCCCAAAGTTCTGGGATTATAGGCGTGAGCCCTTGAGCCTTTTAAAAGAAAAGTTCTACTCTATATCAAAATGCTATCAAACAGCATTGCACACTACAGATAAATCTTTCAGGAGAGGAAGAGCCAATGTGGCAAACTTTATTATTCTCCTGTTTTATGAAATGGCCACAGTCACCTCCACCTTCAGCAACCACCACCCTGATCAGTCAGCAGACACCAACATCAGGGCAAGATTCTCTACCAACAAAAAGATGACAACTTGCTGAAGGCTCAGATAGTTGTTAGCGTTTTTTAGTAATAAGGTACTTTTAAATTAAGGTATGTACTTTTTTTAGACATAAAGCTACTGCACACCTAAAAGACTGTGGTATGGTATAAATGTAACTTTCATATGCACTGGGAAATCCCCAAAATTGTGTGATTCGCTTATTGCAATAGTCGCTTTATTGCGGTGGTCTGAATGAGAGCCCACATTATCTTCGAGGTGTGCCTGTATCTCGGAGGTAGGATTGCCGTTTAGTTGGAGAGTGATCTTACAGGGTAAGGTAATTCAATGCTTTCAGTCCATTGTTGGAAAGGGGATGCCAGCCCCCAAGGGGATGCCAGATCGTCCCATGTTGGTTTGTCCTTCATTTAGTTGCTTGCATCTAATCCCTGTCAAGAAGAGAATGGGGTGTTGCTTCATTTCACATTCATGGTATGCTGGTCTATGTTGCTTATTAATTTTAATTTTAATTTTTTTGAGTCGGGGGTCTCACTCTGTCATCCATGCTGGAGGACAGTGGCACCATCACAGCTCACCGCAGCCTCGATTTCCTGGGCTCAGACGATTCTCCCACCTCAGCCTCCCAAGTGGCTGGGCTACAGCATGCACCACCACACCTGGCTAATTTTTTAAAAATTTTTTGTAGAGATGAGGTCTTGCTATGTTACCCAGACTGGCCTGAAACTCCTGGGCTCAAGCAATCCTTTCGCCTTGGCCTCCCAAAGTGCTGGGGTTACAGCCATGAGCCACTGCACCCAGCTATGTTGCTTATTGCAACACTTTCTAAAACTTTCTTTTTCTCTCTCATCTCCAAAAATAGCAAATGACATTCCTTGCCCAGATTTTCCACCTGAGTTTGTTTTTCATTTCTGAAAGAAATCAGCACGGGTGCTAAGTGCTGCCTCAGCACCAAATAAATACTGGCATTGAACTCCAGGACAAAGTCAAAGGTTACACTCTTCCACAATGCAGCTGCAAATCTTTCTTTATTCACAGCATGAAAAGAATGGATGTTGTTTGCGGTGTGAGAACCACGCATGGGAATAGCTTGGAGGTACTTGGATTTTTTGCATTAAATATATTCCTGGAATTGAGTGTGTACCTAAATTTATCTTATAACAAAGTCAAGCTTACCCAGAATGACTGGTGTCTTAGTCCATCCAGGCTGTTATAGCAAAGATGTCATGGACTGGGTAATTTACAAACAATAGAAATGTATTATATAGAGTTCTGGATCAAGATCAAGGAATCAGCAAGTTGGGCATCTGGTGAGGGCTCACTCTGCTTCATGGGGTGCCTCCTTGCTGCGTCCTCACATGGTATAAGAGACAAACAAGCTCCTTCGGGTCTCTTTCATGAGGGCACTAATCTTACTCCATTCGTTTTAGGACCTAATCACCTTTTGAAGACCCCACTCCCTAAGACGACTGCAATGGGGATTAGGTATGAATAATGTTGCTGGGGACACAAACATTTAGACCCTAGCAACCGGTAAACATGGTTTCCATGATAATCGGGTGTCTTGGAAGAGGGAGACCTACCTTTTTATTAAACCATATGCAACCTGGTTTCTCCAGGCTACGTTAGCCAGGGGATTCAAATGCCGTTCTAGAACCAGCAATAACTCTGGCAGGGCCAGCTTCATGGAAATATGGCCTGTGCGGTTGCCCCTGGCTCCACACTCAGAAGGACCTGGTGCTTGGATTAATGCTCTGTTACCACAATCATTAAATTCCTTTTTTTTTTGAGACTGGATTTTACTCTGTCCCCAGGCCGGAGTGCAGTGGCACGACCATGGCTCACTGCAGCCTCGACCTCCTGGGCTCAGGTAATTCTTCTGCCTCGGCCTCCAGTGTAGCTGGGACTACAGGCATGCTCCACCACACTAGGCTAATTTTTTGATTTTTTTTTTTTTTGTAGTGATGAGGTCTCACTATGTTGCCCAAGCTGGTCTCGAACTCCTGTGCTCAAGCAATCCTCCCACCTCAGCCTCCCAAAGTGCTGGGATTACAGGCATTAGCCACCACTCTTGGCTAGAAATTCTTAAATTTAAAACAAGAGACTATATTTTTATTTTGCAGTGGGCCCTGCAAATTTTGTTCCCCATTGCTACTGCTTCCTGTAATCCAACCCCAATTATGTCCAGGAGCCCACTTGAGGGTGGGCTCACAGATGTTGATGAAACTACTCAGTCACCTAGTTTCTGCCTGCTTCATTTCCTTCCTCTCCTGGTTCCACTGACACTGTGGCCCTGACGTGTGGCAGCTCTTGGGGAGCTGCAGCCAGGGTGCCATTGCCCTTGGGAGTCCTTGGAGGGCTGCAGCCATGCTGTTTGCTCCTGCAGAAGTGCCCTCCCCTCTCCTGGTGGTGCACCATTTCTCTTGCTCCCAAAAGCCATCTGTTTTTGCCCCAAACATCTCACAGAGCTTAGTGTGAAAACTGCTCCTCAAATGTCTGCTGTGGCCCTGTTCTCTCTCTCACACCCTAGGCAGCACCTGGCTACCTCCCAGTCTTCCCCTCCCTTACTTCCCCTTCTCCCCTCAGGCATCCTTCCTCCCCAGAGATCTTAGAGTTTCCCTTTGAAGTCCTCACTAAACATGCATGAGTACTTTTCAAAGAACTGCCTCGACCACCTCTGTGTTCTTCAGAACTCCATTTCTGGAGTCTATTAATAGGGGCAAAAAAAGAGGGAGGTTTGCTAGTTAAGTAAGTTTGGGAAACATTGCACAGGAGACGCTCTTCTCGGAGATTTACCTAGTCAGTGTCAAGTATTTCGAAAGTTCAGGGAAGAAACTATTTGGCTTACTACAACCCAGTGTTTTCTAAATTAAATTGAGTATTCAACACTCCCACCGTCCCCTTCCCCGCTCCACTCCCACCATGTTAGCATTCTGCAGGTAGTATTCTTGGGTGATGTTCACTTAGAATGTAATAAAAGTAATTGATAGAACCAATGCTGAACATAATTTAGTATTTTTGGGGGAATTCGTAAGGTGTTGGTGTATATATTTTAATCTCTGGACAATAGAAATTAAACATATTCTGAATCACATTTAAAATACACTAAAGACGTTTGCCACATGTAGAGCTAGGCGCACAGTAAATACTTAGCATACACTTGTTGAATTACTGAATTTATAGAAACCCTTTGGGCCTCAGTTTCGTATACTTAGAGGGGTTAGATTGGTTGATCTCTGAGATCATTGAATAAACATTGAGTGTCCTTCACGTTAGGCACTGAGATATGAAGAATAGGCTCCTTTTCCAAAAGAACTCGAAGCCGAATAGAAAACACGCAATAAGCAAGTAATTATAATACAACATATAGGGGGATATCAAAAAAGCATACCCATTTTAGGAGATGTTCACTATAATCAGAAGTGTCTGGACAACTGATGCTAACCACTTTGAGCACCTTTGTAATTGCAGAAGTCAAGTGTGACTTGTATTCATCTTACTGAGTATTACAATTTTCATAGTTTTTTCCTCTCTTAAAATGTGTGTACAGTTTTTGGCACCCTCTGTATACTAGGTGTTATAAAAGCATGGAGAAGGGGATAACACTGAGTCCTAAAAAAATGAGTTGGAAGTTGCTAAGAAATGATATGGGAAACGAGAATTTCAAGCTAAGTGCACAGCACATGCAAATGCAGAGAGGCCTAAAGCATTAAGTTTTTCAGAGCCATCTCTAGGCCTAAATTCCTTGTCCTTAAAAATGTTGGAGTAAATGGCATATGCAGATCATCATGCCCAAATTTCTATTTCATAATTCAGAGTTCCATATGTTAGATCTCCTTACAGTGGTTCCATCTGAGGTAATCTTCTGGGCTTTTCATAAGAAAATTAAGAGTTACTGGATAGTAACTAATCCCACTTCCCTTCAGAACAGATGCCAGGAAGTCCAGCCACAGCGGTCGAGTAACTCTAGTCCTGCCAATGCCTCCTCTGCTGTGGTTAATTGCCGTCCTGTTAGTGTGAGGTCTGGGAAGTTGGGGAGGGTCACTCCAGCCCTCCTGCCCCAGGCCGTTTTGAATTGTGTTCCTACAGCTCTCTGGGTTTCAATGGCAGCTTCTAAGAGTCTGTAGGCATGTGTGTGTACGTGCGCATGTGTGAAATTGCTGAGGGTTCTCATATTTTAACTTTGAGCCTATAATTTTGATCTGATCTCTTCTCTATCTCCAGAGTAAACTCCCATCTTTATCCTGCGGCAGTATGTGTTTTTCAATGCAAAGACTATACCAGGAAGATAAAGGTGTAAGTGGTGGTTCTCCCGGGCAGAGTATTCATAAAGTTGGTATGTCTGTTGCCCACGTAGGGAGTACTACAAGAAAAACTACTGCCTCACAACCTCCATCCCCAGTATTCTTATGTACATATGATTTTTCACTATCGTTACTTATTAGTCATTTTAGGATGTTTCTTTCCAGCAAGATCCCAGGATAAATTCTGAGTTGCTTTGTTTGATAAACAGTATTAAAGCACTAAAACATAGTGTTTAATACTAAACTCAAACATGGTGCTTAATAAACCAACTGGTGACACTTTGGTACATGTTCAGTTTCAGGTCAAGACCTCGTGCTACCCAGGAGAGGTAAATTCTTTGTAGAAATTTTAAAAAGTGAACTCTTCAGCATGCGTTTTTACCAAAGGAAAAAAAAAAAGAACAGGGTTTAAAGAGATGGACCCAAAAATGGGCTAATCTTAGATGACTGAGAATCATTTGAAAAATATAAGATATTTTCTCAGACTAGACAGCATACCCCAGAGGTAAGAGTGTAGAAACTGGACAAACAGAGCAGAATCATTAAACAGGTGGGAGGACACATTTTGAGAGGTGCCTGGATTTCACCTCACCTGACTGTGGTAAAAGTTTCTCAAATTTTTATTTTGATTAAATGTGTTCAACATCCAAATAACACTATGTATAGTTCACACAATAGAGTACTATACAGCTGTAAAAAAAAGAGTGAAGACTATATGGAGTAATTCTTAGTATATATGATTAGTGAAAACAAAGTAGAAAAATTGTCTATAGTATGCTACTGCTTATCTAAAGAGAGAGAATTCAATGTGTGAAAATGTTGGCCTGGCTCGGTGGCTCAGCCTATAATCCCAGCACTTTGGGAGGCTGAGATGAGTGGATTATCTGAGCCCAGAGATTCAAGAACAGCCTGGGCAACTTGGTGAGACCTCATCTCTACAATAAACAATTTTTAAAAAATTAGCCGAGCATGGTAGCACACGCCTGCAGTTCCGGCTACTTGGAAGGCTGAGGCGGAAGGATTGCCTGAACCCAGCGGGTCAATGCTGGGGTGGCCGTGAGCATGCCATTGCACTCCAACCTGGGTGACAGAGTGAGACTCTGACTCAAAAAAAAAAAAAAAAAGGAGAAGAAAAACGGCTAATGATGCTGGGTGTGGTGGCTCACACCTATAATCCCAGCACTTTGGGAGGCCAAGGCAGGAGAATTGCTTGAGCCCAGGAATTCAAGACAAACCTGGGCGACATAGTGAGGCCTCATCTTTACAAAATAATTAAAAAATGAGTCATGCGTGGTGGCATGTGCCTGTAGTCTCAGCCACTAGAGAGGCTGAGGTGGGAGGATCACCTGAGCCCAGGAGGTTGAGCCTGTAGTGAGCTGTGATTGTGCCACTGCACTCCAGTCTGGGCAACAGAGTGAGAATCTGATTCAAAACAAGACAAAACAAAACAAAAAACTGCTCATGAATTAATATATCTAAACATTTATATTCAGTGGTTGCTGACATCACAAAAAGAGAGCCGGATATCATTTGCCGTCTAATGAGAAACACATAATACCACCCACAAACATCAAACATGAATATGATCACAGGAAGTATAGGGGGGAGAGGAACTTGTTAAATACACCACAATAATGCAGTTTAAAAAAAAACAAAAACACCAAAAAACCTGGCCTGGGAAATTCTACAGGACTAATGAAGCAGCACCTCCAAAAATCAGTAACTGTGGGAAACTTATACCCTAAAAGAGACCTCAGAAACACATGTAACAATAGCAACATGTGGACCTTAGTTAGGTCCTGATGTGAGCAAATTCAAATAAAAACATCCATGAGACAAATAGAAGATACATTTAAACATTGATTGGATATTAGATAATTTTAGAAAATCAATATGAATGTCTTCAGTATCAAAGTGTTCTTATATTTTAGAAAGACATACTGAAGGATTTATGGACTCATTGATATGGTGCCAGGATTTGTTTCACATAATCCAGGAGAGGACGGCATGGTCAGTGTGTGGGAGGACAGATAAGACAAGATTAGATATACAACTGATACTTCATTATAGTATTCTTCCTACATTTTGATGTTTAAAATTTACTTTAATAAAAAGAGGTTTTTTTTTAGTTAAAAACAAATTTATTTAGGATAAAATATCAATAGTGACATCAAATATGAAAATGTTTATTAAAAAGTTTGTTTTTAACATGCACTATACCACCCTTCCAAGATGAGTCAAGCAAAGCTGGGAGCAGGGATGCCTGTTTACAGATGCTAGGAAGATCAGTGGGTCAAAAACTGGGAGGTCACAAACTTGAGGAAGAGTTTCAATTCTTTCCTCTGAGGCCCGAATCCCCTCTACACTGTTCTCAAAGGTTGTTGCCTGTATTCTGCAGAGTAACCTCCAGTCTATTCCATTTGTGACAACTTTGCCTGTAAAAAAATTTCTTTCTTGACCGGCCACGGTGATGCTGAAGCCCGTAATCTCAACACTTAGGGAGGCTGAGGTGGGAAGATTTCTTGAGCCCGGGAGTGTGAGACCAACCTGGGCAACATAGCAAGATCTCGTCTCTACCAAAAAAAAAAAAAAAAAAAAAACTCCCCAAATTAGCCAGGCATGGTGGCATGTGCCTGTAGTTCCAGCTACTCGGGTGACTGAGGGCAAAGGATGATCTAAGCCCAGGAAGTTGAGGCTGCGGTGAGCCATGATTGTGCCACTGCACACCAGCCTCGGCAACAGAGTGACACTTTGACTGAAAAAAAAAAAAAAAAAAGAAAGAAAAAATATATATATTACAGTTTATATATATACATATAATAGTTCTTATACTGAGCAGAAATTTGTCTCCTTGTATCTTTTTCTCCCCATCTATTAGACCCTGACCCTTACACAACAGACCCTGAAATATTTGAAAACAAGCATTCACCTGTTCCTCTCACTATCAACCCTCATGCAAGTAAGTCTTTTGAGCTCCAGTCTATATTGCACTGATTCTCTACATTTTTCCACACACTCATGATTTTGGTTCCCTGCCATCCTGGCTACTCTGCTGTAATCTCAGAACAGTTTGACTTTAGGTTTTATGCTCTGGAATAAAGTGACCTGGGTGTGTCTTTACAAATGCAGAGAACAGAAGGGTTATCACCTACCTTGTACCCATTACTGCATTTCTAGTAACCAAGGCCCAGAAGCCCATGCACATAAATTGCTGATGGTTAAAGTTTCCAGAATTGTCTGAGCCAGTTGTTAACCATAGTCCTAATTAAAAGTTAAATTACATAAATGTACAATTAGTTATATATTAAAAACAAAGATAATAAATGTTTAGGCTAGGTGCAATGGCTCATGCCTGTAATCCCAGCACTTTGACAGGCTGAGGCAGGAGGATTGCTTGAGCCCAGAAGTTTGAGACCAGCCTGGACAACATAGTGAGACTTCGTTTCTACAAAAAATATAAAAATTATCCAGGCATGGTGGCGTGCGCCTGTAGTCTCAGCTACTCAGGAGGCTGAGGCAGAAGGATTGCCTGAGCCCAGGAGGTCGAGGCTTGGTGAGCTATGATTGTGCCACTGTACTCCAGTCTGGGAGACGGAATGAGATCCACAACTCAAAAGAAAAATTAAACTCATTTCTTCCTAATAATTTTATTTCATTTTATTATCTCTTCTCTTGAGGTAATTTGCATCTACTGTGCTTGTGTGGTGGAAATATCACATAATGGTATCTTCCAAACTCTGTGTTCAGTGACACCAAATTGGTACCTTGAAATTGGTCATGGTGGGAGAATTTACACTACAGAAATTTGATAAGTGCTAAAAATCAAGTCCTCATCCTACCCCCAACCTGCCGAGAGTCAGTTTAAAAATATTTACCACCATACTGTTGGTTATGACCTAAAATCTCAGTTTTTTTGGCAACCACATTACACTTCTGACTCAGATTGGGCTGGGGTTCCTAGCTATCACTAAAGCAAGTATAGCTTATTCTTACTGATATACTTAATTCCTTGGACCTCATATGAATCACTCTTAAATTTCATCCTATTGACTTTCATTCTGTCGCCCAATATTCATCATATCTCCAACTTCAGGTTACCTATAAATCTGAGGAGCATGCCTTCTGTATATTTATTCTAAAAGCATTTAGGAGGGGCATATGAAGGACAGAGCCCTGGGGCTCACCACTGTAGACTTTCTTACAGTTTGATACCAACTTGCTCGTCAGCACCTGTGCCTATAATCGACTGGTTACTAATTCGCCCAGTGTGCCAGAATTCAGGCCATATTTCTCCATCTTGTCCTAAGGAATATTATAAAAAACTTCATTAAATGTCTAACTGATGACAATATTCTATATGTACAGGTGTTTCCTGAGCCCCAGGCTGGTAACCCTGGGAGAAGAGGAGAGAAGATAAACTAGCCCCGACTTGCTCTTAGTGAACTCATCTGGGTCTTAATCAAGCATGACCTCTTCACCTAGTGCCTGCAATCATTCCTCTGGCAACATGTTCTAAGCTCTTGCCCGAGACTGAGGTTATAGACGACTATCTGTAATTCTTCTGGTTCTGCCTTCTTTCTCTTTCTGAAAGTCAGAACATGTCACGGTCACCAGTCTTCTGGTATCTCTCCCATTCTCTGTGGCATCCCAAACATCGCTGACATCATGGTGTTTTCTCAGGACCCAGAGAAGTCCTTCCTTAAAGCTGGGGACTTGAAATCACTTGGAGCAGCTCTGGTCTCTTTCACATTCTGTTATTCCATCTTGGGTTTCCACCTTCTCGTACCGAGCTTTATTCCCTTTCCCTAATTCTCCTCACCTTACTCATTTCGTGTGGAGGAGAAATGCTTTTGTCCTGAAAGTCAGAAACAAAAAGAGAATAAAGAGCTCTGTTTACTCGATTGTCCCTATCGACAATGGCCCAAGCTGCAGGTCCTACCCTTTACTTGATGTTGTCACTCAAACTTTACTAAACAGAATGGAACACCTAAATGGCATCCATAATATATTTTTACAGTTTCACGACTTATTTAGACATTTAGTCTTTTTTGGTACTTACAACTGTGTCCAATGTATATTCCAGCAGAGGTAACAGCAATTTGATGGTAGAGTAGATATTTGATAAGGGAGTCTTTTCAGGAGTTGTGGCATTACATCTTTGATTTTGCCACAAGTTCTCTATCTTCTAAAGTGCAGCATGGTATAAAATAGTTCACATTTTCGATTAATTTGGACTTGAAAATATTTCATCTTGAAACTTTTTGAAAAAACCTATTGATACTTCTGCGTTTACAAAATCACATCAAGGAGATCCACACATATGAAAGAATTCAGGATATTTAGATGCTTTTCTCTTTAATTTTACTTAGCTGATCTTTAACATAAAGCAACTTCTTAATATAGTTCACTCTTGTTGTACAGCATTCTCTTAGCTGGAACTCCCTAAGTTGCCCTTATGCATAGTTTTTAAAAAATGTTGACAATGTTTATGGGTTTTAGCCCAGAGGCTCTGAACTAAAAGATATGAAATCTAGTTATTCTACTTTGAACTGCCATAACCAGCTGTGCAATCTTGGACAAATTCCCTTGCCTCTTTTGTTCACTTCTAAGTATTGTTGTAAGTTCCATCCAAATCCAAGAGAACAGAGCAGTATGTTACCCAGATATCCTGACTACAGCTTCTTGGCTGCTCTGTCTACTCTCTGTAGTAGTTTGCGAGTGTGCAGGAATGTATGGAGGGGAGGGAGAATGGGGTCTTGGTAGGAAGAGGGAAAGGAGGAGGAGGAGGAAGAAGACGACGGCCCGTATCATTCCTCTTAGGTTTCTCACAGGGGGTAATTTCAAAACAAAACTAAGATAACCTATCAAAACAAGATAATGACAAAGAGAAAGTAAAGATTTTTGGCTAAATCCACCTCACAATCATTCTTCCTGCCCCCACAAAGCTATCTGAACGGAGATCTTATTAGTGGACCTCCATTTCCAGTAAACATCACTCATTTAGAACAAAAACGGGAAGCTACCACATGTAGCTGCTGGAAAGAGTCCCAGATGCAGGAAGAGGTTTGTATGACATCATCCAGAAAGTTCTGCAGTAGGGAGGTCTGCAGATTAGAAGAATACAGCTCCCCAAAGAGCTCTTTTCACTAGGAATTTTTATCCAGTACTTAGCAAGCCCAAGTTCCTTAGAAAATATATTTGTTGATCTATGTTTGCATATTTAATCCATATATAGAAATGTATATATCTCTTGGACATTGTTCAAATGCCAGGGAGAATATTACTCATGTCTCTCTGTATGTGCAGACATTTAATTAAAGGACCAGAAAAAAATATAGGCAGATACCATTGTCTGTCTGTACGTGGAAGAGTTTTGTTCATGCTTTAAAAAATAATCTGGTTGTTTTCGTAAAAATGATACATGCTTATTGTAAAATATTTGAACAAATTGGAAAGGAGCAAAGAAGATAGTAAAAATCATCTCAAGTCTTATGACCCAAAAATAAACACTAACAGAATTTGGGCAAAAACTCTCTAGTCATTATCTTATGCTTGTATATGTTTAATTTTACACAAGTAACAAGTTCTTTATTTGCTGCTCTGTATTTCTTCTTACTTAATAATGTTATTAATCTCCTTAAATGTCATCAAATAGAGGCATATAATGTGACTTTTAAGTGGTACTTCATTTTATTTTGTTTGTTCCGTATACTTAGTCAATTCCATGTGGATAAAAATATATTTTGTTGAGAAAGAACTTTTTAAGCTTCAAAAAGAACTATTATGTAAAGAACATAAAGTTATGTTAAGTAACATTTGCACAAGAATCTGGTTTAGTTGTTCCTACTGCAAAAGCTTGAAATAGTGTATGCAAACAGTGAGTTGTTATAAACATGTAAGATATATCTTTATTATTCATAAGTCATTAAGTAAAATTAATATTTTTAAAAGCAAGGATGAATCACAAAGTAAAACTCAATAGATCTAACAACATAGAAATCTAAAATATCACTTAAAAAAATTAAAAAAAGTCTTGTAACAAATGGAAATCAAAATACAGCATAACAAAACCTATGTAATACAACAAAATCATTGCTAAGAGGTAAGTTTATAGTAACAAATACCTGCATCAAAAAAGTAGATGCTGGGTGCAGTGGCTTATGCCTGTAATCCCAGCACTTTGTGAGGCTGAGGTGGGAGGATTGCTGAGGCTGGAAGTTCGATACCAGTCTGGGCAACAAAGCAAGACCCAATCTCTAATAAAAAATAATAATAGGCTGGGGTCGGTGACTCAGTCTGTCATTCCAGCATTTTGGGAGGTTGAGGCAAGTAGATTGCCTGAGCCGACAGGTTTGAGACCAGCCTGGGCAACTTGGCGAGACCTCCTCTCTACAATAAATCAAAAATTAGCCGGGCGTGGTAGTGCAAGCCTATAGTTCTGGCTACTTGGAAGGCTGAGGTGGAAGGATCGCCGGAGCCCAGCAGATCGACGCTGGGGTGGCTGTAAGCCTTCCACTGCCCTCCAGCCTGGGTGACAGAGTGAAACTCCAACTTAATAATAATAATAATAATAACAAATAAAAATAAATTGTTTAAAAAGAAAGATTTCAAATAAACAATCTAAAGATGTACCTCAAGGACCTAGAAAAAACAAGAACAAACCAAACCCAAAATTAGTAGAAGGAAAAGAATGATAAAGATCAGAGCAGAACTGAGTGAAATAGAGACTAAAATAATAATAATAATAATAATACAAAGGATTGATTAAATGAAAAGTTGGCTTTTTAGCCAGGTGGGGTGGCTCAAGCCTGTAATCCTATAACTTTGGGCAGCGGAGGCGAGAGGGTTGCCTGAGCTTAGGGGTTCGAGACCAACCTGAGCAACATGGTCTCGAACAATAAATCAAACAATAAATCAAAAAAATTAGCCACACATGGTGGCACATGCCTGTGGTTCCAGCTACTTGGAAGGTAGAAGCAGAAGGATTACTTGAGACAAGTAGGTCAAGGCTGTGGTGGCCCTAAGCGTGCCACTGCACTCCAGTCTGGGTGACAGAGTGAGTCTCTGACTCAAAAAAAAAAAAAAGGAGAAAGAAAAGTTTTTTTTTGAAACGATAAGCAAAATTGATAAACCACTAGCTAGACTAACCAAGAGAAAAAGAGAGAAGATCTAGATAAATAAAATAAAAAAGAAGACATTACAATTGATACCACAGAAATACAAAAGATTGTCAAAGATACTTACGGACAACTATACACTAACAAACTAGAAACCTGAAGAAGTGGGTAAATTCCTGGACGCATATAATTTACAAAGATTGAATCAGAATAACTAGAAAATCTGAGCAGACCAATAAAAAATAATGATATTGTAATTCTAGAAATCTTTCAACAACGAAAAGTCCAGGGGAGATGGCTTCACTCACTGCTGAATTCTACCAAACTTACAAAGAAATAATGCCATTTCTCTTCAAACTATTCCAAAAAACTGAAGAGAAGAGAATTATCCCTAACTTATTCTATGAGGCTGGCATTACCCTGACACTAAACCAGACAAGGATGTAATGAAAAAAGAAAACTGCAGGCCAATATCCCTGATGAACATAGATGCAAAAATCCTAAGCAAAATACTTGTAATCCGAATCCAAAACCATATCAAAAAGATCATACACCACAATCACAAGAGATTTATCCCAGGGATACAAGGATGATTCTACATACACAGATCAATAAACGTTACATATTACATTAACAGAGTAAAGGACAAAAACCATATGATAATTTCAATAAATGCAAAAAAAGCGTTTGATAAAATTCAATATCCTCTAATGATGAAATCCTCAACAAACTAAGCATAGATGATGGGCCATATCTCAAAATAATAAAGGCCATACACAACTAACACACAGTTAGCATCATCCTGAATGAGGAAAAGATGAAAGCCTTTCCTCTAAGAACTGGAACAAGATCAGAATTTCTTTTTTAAATTTTTTCTGAGTGTGGTTCTGACTCCATCACCCAGGCTGGAATGTAGTAGTACGATCATGGCCCACCACAGCCTCAAATTCCTGGGTTTAGGAGACTCCTGCCTCAGCCTCCCAAGTAGCCAGATCCATAGAGGTCCACCACCACACCTGACTAATTTTTTAATTTTTGGTTGAGACAAGGTCTCACTACATTGCCCAGACTGGTCTTGAACTCCTGGGCTCAAGCACTTCTCCTGCCTTGGCCTGCCAAAGTGCTGGGTTTACAGATGTGAGCCATAGTGCCCGGCCTAAGGATGTCCATTTTTATCACTCCTATTCAATATAGTACTGGAAGTTTTAGCCAAAACAACCAGGCAAGAGAAAAAAAAAAAAAAAAGACATTCAAATGGAAAAAGAAGTAAAATTGTCCCTGTTTGCTGACAAGATCTTATATGTAGAAAAACCTAAAGGCTCCACCAATAAAAACCTAACAACAACAAAAAAAACCTCTTAGAATTGATAAGTGAATTCAGTACAGTTGTAAGACGTGAAATTAACATACAAAAATCAATCGCATTTCTCTACAATAATGAACTAACTGAAAAAGAAATTAAAAGGCAATTTTATTATAACAGCTTTAAAAAATACTTAGTAATAAATTTAACAAAGCAAGTGAAAGACTTCTACAAGGAAAACTGCAAAAGACTTCTACAAAGAAAACTGATGAAAGAAATTGAAGAGGATACAAACAAATGGAAAGGCATCCCATGTTCATGGATCAGAAGAATTAATTTCATTAAAATAACCCTACTACTGGAGCAATTATCAGGTTCAGTGTAATTTCTTTTGCACTTCTAATGTCATTTTTTACAGAAATAGAAAAAACAATCCTAAAATTAATATGGAGCCCCAAAAGAGCTTGAATAGCCAAAGTAACCTGAGAGAAAAGAACAAAGCAGGAGGCATGGCATGACCTGACTTAAAAATATATTACAAGACTATAGTAACCAAAATAACATAGTGTTGATATGAAAACAGACACATAGACCAATGGAACATAATAAGTAATCCAGAAATAAATTGATGTTCTCACACCAAGTGATTTTCTACAAAAGCACCAAGAGCATACACTAGGAAAAGGACACCTTTTTCTTTTTTTTTTTTTTTGAGTTGGAGTCTCACTCCGTCACCCAGACTGGAGTGCAGTGGCCGCTCCTGGCCACCGCAGCCTCGACCTGCTGGGCTCCGGCGATCCTTCCACCTCAGCCTTCCAAGTAGCTGGAACTA